>QDEB01104914.1:0-13923 GCA_004193795.1 Asbolus verrucosus | reverse complement strand
CACCATCGAAAAAGTATGGTCCAATAACTCTACAGCTGGTATCAGTAACCTATACTGCCACTTTTCTAGGATGCTTCATGCTTCATCAGTGAGAAATGTTGTTTGGAGTAAACTGTCATCAAATGTGCCCAAAAATCGTTGACAAAATTCTGTTCGTTGAGGAAAGTCATTCTTATGCAATTCTTGAACAAAAGTCAAACGATATGGAAACAAATGAAGGTCTTTTTTTATTATTGTGTCACAAGTTTCAACACATAAATCAACTTGCTGTGACAAATGACGAAGTGAACTACTTAGGGCTGCTTCCATTACCTGATGTACATATTTAGTTACTTCAGGGTTTTTTTTTTGGCCCACCACTTCCTTTTTTTCGGACCCTTCCAGTTTCGCGAAAATTAAAAGGTTGATTTAAGGATTCGTCGCTCCAAAATGGTTTACGTGATTTCACTAATTTCAGTCTATTTGACGGCAAATTTTGCAATTCTTTAGTAAGACAAAACTTATTGGGAAACTTCTGGTATTTATCCCGTAAGTGTTTGGTGAATCTTTTTCTTTCAATGTCGTTGGGTAGAATATTAGCCAAAACATAAAGCCAGGGTATTGGGGTGGATTTTAATGGTCCTGTTGTTAGTGGTAGTGTGGTGTTTAGTTGAGTATTAATCGTATTTATGTGTGCACTGTTCATTCAGACTGAGCAGCAATATTCAGCTGTAGAGTAGACCAAGGCAAGGCCCGTTGTACATAATACATGAGCATTTGCTTCCTAATTAGTTCCTGTCAGTTTTTGTAAAATATTAATGCGTGTTTTTAATTTCTGTCGAAGTTTCTTAATGTGAGGTTTATACGTTAGGGATGAATCCATTGTAATACCAAGATAAGTTAGAGTCAAGTTGTGTTTAAAAAAATTAAAAAGATAAATATTTAAAACAATTCTATTAAGAAAGTGTCAAATAAATACAAACAAAAGAACATTACATTTTTAAAAGATCCAGTGCTATGACATTGGTCTCATTGGAATTCACTTTTTTAAATTGTAGCGAAGACTTCTTTTTGTGCATTTTCTTTGTACTATACAAACGCCTTTGGGTTTCAATTTTTTTGCTGCAAGGCAACCTTTTCAACTTTTTGAATCAATCTCATATTTACATTCTGCTGTCAAAGTTGGTTCAATTGGAGATATTAATTTTTTTAATGCCTCCAATTTTTCAACGCAACTAACATTTTTTATAATATTAGAACCGAATTCTTGATCTTCTCCTTTTCAATTTCCAACTTTCCATTGAGATCAGTAATTTCGTTCATGGTAGACAGTATCTGTCTCATTTTATATTTTTCTTCATTTTTAGTTAGTTGTTCCTCGTGGATGACTGGCATGTTTTCAGTGTCTAAAAAAAAATTAAAATAAACTCCAAATAAAAAATTTCATTCAAATTATTAATACTGAATAAATCCAAAACGCCAAGAAAATTAATAGATCTTAAAATTACGTAAAAGATTCAACTGCTTTTCACCGACCATAACACCAATACCATAGGAGCGCCTATATGAACTTCGATTTCACGCATCAAAACCTGCACTCATTGCTTTTAATACATACATAGTGTAAAAATGTTTAAGTACATGGGTATCTATGGATACATGTCTCACATTCCAGGCAAACTGAAGTACAATCACAACATTTTTTTCGCTCTTCTATAACATAGATTTCGTGTGAAGATGACGATACCAGCTACCCCAATTCAGTTTCTGCTACAGAATTAATGTCTAACGATACACTCGTTTTGTGTCTGTTTCTTAAATCTCTCGGTTTAGTAGTGGCCCTACAGATTACTAATCTTTCATGGTCCAACTGTCTTGCAATTTTAATCACTTGTTACTGAAGGTACCCTCAATATGTATGTAAAATTTTAACGAAAAAAAAAATCATTTTTTCTTGGTGTTCGGATTTCACTTGCGAGCAGTATAATTAATCTTTCAAAAAGCTTGTCCCGAACAAACTTCATCAATAGCGCTGATCGTTTTATCAAGTCGTTTAACTACTTTCCCATCTAAATACAAATATTTAATTGTTCAATGCATGCGCTTGATGTGCATGTTAGTATTAAGACCACTATTCAAGCCCAAGCTGACACATTTTTTGAATAGTAATCTTTAAAATAATTACCAAATTCCACCGTCTGAACGTCAGACAACAAAGATGTTATAAAACTGTTTAGCATTTGTGTAAATGCATTTACGTATATCTTTTTTGCAGCAATGTTCAAAGTTGCTTGTAGACGATCACCTGCTCAAACACCGAATCACAGAACAAAAGAATAGGTACGTCAGCATAATACTGGTATACTTACTCGCTTTTCTTTCGATTCAATTTTTGTTAAATTGTTCCGCCGGGCGCGATGTACAGTATAGCCATGTACAGTATGTACAGTATAGCCTGCAATAATACAATAAATAAAAAAAAACTTATAAAAGATTGTTTAAAGTACCTAAATTCTGCTGGTTGCATTACATGTACCCATGCTTTGTAAAAAAAAATTAGCCATATCTAACATAAATACTTGAGGGTTCAACTGTACTCTAATATTTTGTTTAAGGCATGAGTATAATATAAACATAATTTCTTCATTTGGGCGACTAGATATTAAAAATGAGCATGGAGATCCCTCTCTCATATTATCTAATACCAATAACGTTGTTGTATGAATCGAGACCGTGAGTTCCATCTATACAAATGCAATCAGAACTGTACCTGGTTAGCATACCTTCTTGTCCTTCGTTCATAATAATTAAAATAAAATCTTCTTTCTTCAAAGTGGGATATTGTTCACAACAGGTGTCTCGTGGTTTATGAAATAGAACATCCTTCTCCAAATGATTTACCCAAGATTCAATACTAATGACGTCTAATATGTCTAACAGAGTCTTTGTTTAAATGGAAAATTTGCTTTATGTTATACAGATCTTTTTTTGTTAATAAATGAATACGATCTAACAGGTCATTTGAAAGTGAATCTCCGACTTGATCCAAAATTGTTTGAAAAGGTATTTTGGAAGATATTTTGACAGCGATTTCTTGTTTTTCAACTTGAGTTAAATTTAAATGTCTTATATCATTAGTTTTTTACAATATTTTAGATAGATTTGAGCTTTTTTACATTGTTCTGTAATATAATTACAAAAGTGGTGCGGCAAATTCAACACTACACGTTACGTAAATGAGGAATAGGGATAAGGAAACACGGATAATTTTTGTTCTCATAAGTAGTTAGTGTGCATATAGTGTATACAGTAATTTATTAACATATTTGAATAAAACCACAGATAAATAGCCCAACATAGTTTAACAACTTTTGAATGGTGAAAATCACATTATTACAAGCAATGTAAAAATAATAAAAACAATAATAATCAACTTTAGATGTTCAATATTATCAATGGATAATGCTTGATATACTGGATCTTGAGGTGATCACATTCTCTTCATCTGACTGATCAGGAGATATTCTAATAGCTTGATACCACTGATTTGTTAAATCCGTCATTTGACTCTTGCAGTCCTTCAATTCCTGTAAAATTTTTAATAATAAATCAAGTACAGTTTAGCGCTATATAGAACGTACATCCATGCAATAATGAATTTTAGGGAAAGAAGATTACAATCTAAGATATTATAATGACGAATACAATCAGGTAGTAACCTGATGAAATAAAATGCAGATGCCAGAAATTATTAAAATACGTATATGGCATTAACATCGAGTGATGGTTAATGATTGTTAAGATGCCCACTTTATGAAATAATAAGAAGGTATTAGAAGTTTTCAGTTGTTATATTAATAATCTGGTTTAACAAACAACAGTGACGTGTAAAAAAAACATATTTTATTACATAATTAGTAAGGTAAAATCTGTTTGTTTTAAATAAAAATTACTTCCCCACTGATATAAGGGACTGAAAATAAAATACCCTACAGTTGAATGTTGTTAAATGACTCTACTATAACAGTGCCCGCCTAAATGTTTTCACGTTCTGTCAACAAATTTTGTAATTATGAAAACATTGTATGAACAACCTTCTAAAATGTCGTAAATATAAGTAAAAACCACTTTTGTAATTAGTGTTATATATAATCTTTATTTACGCCAATTACGGCAATTTGATAAAAAAATATACATACAGGGAGTCTGAAAGTCGCGGAATAATTTTAAAGGGATATTCTAGGATTAAAAATAGGATGATTAAGATCAAAAAGCTTAGTCCTATTATGAATCGATAAAAACTTATAGCTCTTTAAAATAACAATAAATATTTTGGATATATTTTTTATTTCAATTAGTTCATCGTAATCGTTGATTAAAAANNTACCTCAAGTATAACACAAATACCGTATATAATAAAATCAACCGAGGCCGTGCTTTCCTACTGTCCCAATCGGAAATATGGCAGAGTAATTTTATCAGAAAATTTTGCCAATTGAATGATGTTAAAATTCTTATGGAACTGAGACAATGTGTAAACACACATAAAAAACAGGTGATTAATAAAATTTTGTTTCAACAACAGTTTTTCTCACCAAGTCGCTGATTCCAGCTTCCATTTAAAAAATTAATGATTGTGCTACCTTGGCACCTGAGAAAACTCTACATCCAGTGAAACACTTGCACTGAATCTTCTTTCAGTTAGACTTAACTGAAAGTAAAGTCCCTCATGTCTAAGCCCATTTTCAACGTTGAGGTATTGCCACCTTTAACAAAATAAATTTTCCTTACTAACTGGATGCTAATACAGTTCCAATAAGAAATTTGTTGTACATTTCGAAAATTTTGTCAATCGAATTACCTCAAAATTTTTATGGAACCAGGACAATGTGTATTCGACTTTCGGGTGTGAATTTACTAAGGGATACTTACAAGTGTTACAACTGTGTCTCACTCATTAATGATTTGTGATTAAATTATTTTGATTTTGAGTTTACATTTCTTGAATGGAAGGAAAATATTCACAGAATAGATTTTATTTTCTCCAATAATTATTTATGACTAGTAGGTATACGATCCGCGAACGTCAAAAGTTAAGTCAAAAGTATTCTTGGAGTTTATTTGTAAACAGTCTTTTTGTACCATCTTATCGTTTCATAACAAAAATTCAATTTATTTTAATTCTAAGTTACTTGAGCCTGTCGCTCATTAGAAAACCATGACCTTGGTTAATTTTATTAGGCGCTGTATTTGTGATGTTCCTGAGGTAGTTTATCCCTGAACTCGTAAATAAATACGCAACATTTGGCAACAATAGATTCTGTTTCACCAAACATTGAAATTACATTGTGAATACAATACTATCAGATTTGCGATGGCGGCGAAACTAACTGAGAGAGTAAATTGGCAAATTTTATTTTTTTGTTTTTTATAACGTATTTTATTTTCAAAGTTATCACACGGTCTCCAGAATCCCATAAGATGTGTACCATGTCCTTTTACTACTCTCTGAATTAATTAGATTGACGCTTAGTACTGGAATATGCTAAATACCAAATACCAGTTTAACCATGTTTTCACAAAAAAAAAAAAACGCGTTCAAAGCGTACCGCCAAATTAGTTTCATCACGATATAGCATAAATGAACAGATAAAATAACTAATCTATACTAAATAATATAACTGTATTTGTAGGATCGTTCGTGACTATTCAATATTAGGGATATAATTCAATATTAGGATATAAATAGAGACTGGCGCAGATTCCAAGAGCTGCAGGTATTACCGAAGGCAGGGATCCAAGCTCACATTACACACGACAGATAACACGATGAGCTTGGATCCTTAGCTTTAAAGATCGCACAGATTATTCGAATATGTATTTGTCCGACATAGCGATAGTTATTAGCATCTAGTTTGCATTTAATTCAATATTAATGAGTTTTGGGTATTAAATCAATCAAGATTTTAAAAAATCAGTTTAAATCAATGTTCGATCAACGTTTCGGTAATGGCTACTGTCATTTTCAGAACCTTCATTTAAAAAATATTATTTTATTATTTTTATTGCAACAGAAGCCGATGTAAAACGTAAAAAATTGTTCAATAAATATGGCATTAATGATTAATATATATAATAGGACATTAAAAAAATGAAAGATAAAACGTTAAATCAATCTTTTAACGTGTCATTGTGAGATTTGTGTCATCAACACGCTTGTATTTTTGACATATCGTCGGCTAAGAGGGTAANNGCTTTACCCTCTTAGCCGACGATAGGGTACTTCACATGAAAACCACTTCCATAGTTCACTCCAATCAGAAAATTTTTCTGATCGCACGATATAAAATAAAGGTTTTGAAAATGACAGTGCCGACTCTCAAAGGATAATAAACACAAATAATAATGAGTAAACTATTGATTACCTGTTGTGTAAATCTTCTGGTAAAGAATGGTATAAAATATTTCAAATCATATTTGGCAAATCCTTTTATACGATCAGAAACAAAAGACACCTCCATTTCTCCCTCAGTTGTTTCAGATAGGTGTTCGGAGTCTAAAGCTTGGCCCCACTCTCTAGTCTTACTTAGTGTAACTTCTCTATCTTTTTTTCGTCTTTTCAATCGTCTGGACGGATTCTTCGTTGCTTGCATAAATTTAAGCAAAGGCATGGTCGAGCCCCCAAAGAATAAAGTCGTTACCAGTACAATTATTAGCGTAGTCGTGATAATAACATGTCGTGTTTCGTCGCTGAAATTCAAATGGAGAGATAATGCATATGAAATGGCACCCCGAAGACCACTAAACCACATGATGAACATCATTTTCCTCGTTATTTGATGTTCTCGAAATCGATTAACCAGAACTGCCAAAGGAAAAATGTTGCAAGCACGACCGATTAAACATAAAATTATGCTCCACACAACAAGGGCTGGTTCAACACGATGTTTAAAACTAAATAATGCCAAACCGAGGTATGCGAAAACGCAAGTTTCTGCAATAAAAGCTAGAGTTCTCAGAGTCTGTTGCATAGTTATCTGGGTCACTGTGGAAAGATTAAAATGAGTATAATGAGACATCACTATACCACAAAACAAGATGGCCATTATACCACTTAAGTGGATACCTTCAGCCAAAACATAAGGAGCATAAGTAAATACTAACATCATACCAAACTCTAGGGACGGATTTTTTCTTAAATCAACATGTTTCAGCAACAATGCACTTACTAGTGCAAAAACCACGCCAATACCAGCTGACGCGAAAAACATCAGACAAAATCGTTGAATACCCATAACAATTGCTTCTCCAGTGGACATAATAGGATTATTTGATTCTAATGCAGCTGTAGTTAAGACAATGGCAATTGCATCATTCAAAATACTTTCTCCAAAAACTAACATATTAAGTACAGGGTCAACATTTAATGCATGAAATATAGCAACAGTGGCTACAGGATCCACAGCAGAAATTAAAGAGCCAAATGCAAATGACTCCACAAAACTCAATTTATAAACCACATCAGCTAAACCAAGAAAATAAACACCAAAACCAATTATAAAGGCGGATATTGTTGTCCCAAATATGGCAAAAACCAAAATAGAACCAATATTTTGAAAGAAATTTCCTTTATGTAAATTATAACCAGATTCAAAAATAATTGGTGGTAGTAAGATCAAAAAAAAAGCAGTAGGTGAAAAGGCCTCTTCTTTTCTCCAGTTACTAATATTTCGATTTGATAAGGCATTCATTGTGAGGCCAATCAAAGCCCCCAAAAATACTATAACTATACTTTCTGGAACATACTGAAAGCCTGTTTGAAGCATCAAGTGGATGAGTAAAATACCGATCGCAAGCACACAAAGCACAAAAAAAATTGCCATTGAACTATTATGCTCATCTTCTGCTGCTCCTTTGTCTGGTAAAACTGGATCAACCGAAGCAACTGTGGAACTTAGATTTGCCTTGCTTGCATTAGGTTCAACTTTTGAATTCTTGACTGTTGACAAACTATTTACAGTAACGTTTACCACAGTGGCAGGTGGTGTGACTGATGTCGTAACTTTGCTGAATAAGTAAGTTGTTGATGTGGCATCTACAATTCCATCATTTTCTACTTTTGGGGTTGCTGACTTCTCATTAGCTATTAATTTTGTTATATTCATCACTTGGGAGGAGTTGTCATTTGGTGAAGATTCAACATTTGACCAGATTAATAAAAAATACAAAAGTACAACCATCTTCATTGCTGATCCAGACACTCACACTTTGAAATTTCAAGGATTTATAATTTAATAGTCAAATTACTGTTTAATCACATTGTACAAATAAAAGATCTGCGTCACTGCTTCAATATTTAACATTACGATATTATTCACTGTTTCCTACTAATTTATTTTTAATAATTCAGTATCCTTTACAATAGTACCACCGTTCCAATTTATTACAACCATGATGCAACAAATATGTGAACATGTGATACAGATACCAATAATTTTAGCAACATAACCACGAATCAAGAGTATATCACGTTTGTTAGAACTGACAGCTTGTACTGCGCATGTCAACAACTTTTAGCTCCAGGCGACAGACTGGACATACACAGATACGTCTATGTCATTTGAAAAGAAAAGTGAAAATGAGCGAGAAAGAAACTGTGCTCCGATTTAAATGTCCTATCAGGTATTTTTCCGTACCTAAAAGTGATTTCACGGAAAAATTTAAATTCAAAGTGGCAGTTGATGGAGGAACGACATAGATGATTTAAAAATGCATAGGTTTGAAATACACAATACAAGTTTCGTATGCAAATATTGGTTGTTTTAATGGTGATGATTGTCTTTTTAAGCTATACGCAATTTATACTCATATTTAAAGATCCTTCAGAAGGAAGTGCAAACTTTTGGTGAAAGTGAAAAATGCCAAAGTGAATTCTATAAGAAAAACTTTTTACTGACAGGAAAATCGCCAGAAGGTAAAATATCCGAAAAAACCTTTAACAATTTTTTTTCGTAGTTGAGGAATGTTACATATGTTGATCAAAGGGAGGTATCGAAATTGTGAAAGAGAAAATGTAGAAATGAATTTTATAAGAAAAACTTTTGCCGGATAGGAAAATCAGCAAAAAATAAAATAGCTAAAAAACTTTTAACAAGTTTTTAACAAGTTAAAAAAACTTTTAACAATTTTATTTTGCAAATGAAAAATTTACCTTCTGAGAAATGTGCAATTATCGTGTAAAAGGTTCTTATGAAAATCCCTTAGTTTCTGAATTTGGCATTTTTTTTTTCAAAATTCACATTTAAAATAACATTTTTACACGCCACGGAAGAATTGATGCAGTCAGTGGTTCAGAAGATATGATTTTTTTTTCATAATCTAAATTTGGGGGTGGTGACTTATTTTCAAAATCTACATATGAAAAAGATTTATCAACCTCATAAACAGATTGATTCAATCGGTGATTTAGAAGAGATGAATTTTTATTTATGCGATGAATTTGAGAGCCGCGACTTTTTCTTGTCAAAAGTATAACAATGAAAAATTTGTGGACTTTCGGACACATTTAATTTAATTATCAGTAATTTTCTTTGTTTCTAAACTGTAAAATGACAGGGTGAATATATTGTTCGTTACTTAGAAACCTCTTTTAATCTTGGTCATTGCTTTTACTATTATTATTTTTTTGATCTTTTAATATCATACTCTTTTCTATTCTATTTTCTGCTGATTTCCGTTTTCGCAAAAAAGTTTTTCTTGTGAAATTCACTTCCACATTTTTCTTTTTCGCACTTTTGGTACCCCTCCCCTTCAAAGCCTAAACGAAGGCGTTGGTTCTAAAACTAGTATCAAGATATGTGCCTGTATTGTAAATGTGCAGCGTGAATCACTTGAAATAACGAAATCGGTAGGTTATAATAGACATCGAGCAGTCGATGATTTGGATTGAATTTGATGATTCCTTCATTTTAAATAATCGTTCATTTTTAACATCAGGATTTTTGCGCGAATTGAAAAATGTTTAACAACCACTGCTGACATGCGCAGTACGAGCTATCATTTTCTAGTAAATGTAACTTCTATCAAATATTCTAAAGAACGTAAGTAACCTTGGTTCTTGTCAAACAGTAAGAAAGACAAAGGTTGCTATGTGCGAATAAAAAAGTTATGTGTAAATAAAAACATACTGGACATTGGAAAATACTGTTTCACATTATAACTTCTACTTTTACTTGATATCATCATGACCAGACATGCAAAAAATTGCACAGCAGGTGCCGTATATACTTACCACGAAAAAAAGAAAGATGCACAAGCTTCAGGATATGGCACAAATTCACAAAGATTGGGAAAGGATTCTATAAAAGATTTTGATTGCTGTTCATTGTCATTACAGCCGTGCCGAAACCCAGTTATAACGTAAGAGGAAAAAAAAAATTAAAATTAGAATTTTATGGTCGTATTTTTCAGTAAAGAAGGTTTTCTTTTTGATAAAGAAGTGATTCTGCAGTACATCATTACAAAGAAGAATGAAAATAGTCGTAAATTAAAAGAGTATGAAAGGCTTAAAAAACAAGAAGATGATGACAATTTGGATAAAGCTATTGCTGTAACAAATAAAAAAATTAATCAGTTTTTAAAGTATGAAAGTAATATTGTTGGTGAATCATCACACCCAAAATTTGGTAAGTTGAAGTTATAGACATACACTTTCTTTAGAAATAGAATTGATATGTGATTAATAAGGTAAAAAAAACCTTGTATTCTGTTTAAACCCATCCAAAATAGTTGAGTGATGTACTCAAGTATGTAATTTTTTCAATGTTCAATTAATCATAAAATTATTTTGAGCATATGAACAACGTGACCCAAAAATTATAAAAAAAGTAAAAGTGAAATGTCAAAAATGTGACATTTTCTTGCTAATAAAATTTGGAAGTTACAAATTGTAAAAATTAAAATCTCTCAATGCACAATTTTTTTTTGTGAATTAATTATTAGTTTCATATGTTTAGAGAGTTTTACTATATGTTTTACAAATCAATATTGGTCCATTAGAATTATTAGAATAGCAGACGCCTATTATAAACATCTACTCAAGGGAAACCAATTTCAAAGTTGGATTTATAGATGTAATATTGCATATGTCATATTTCCACATACGCTTTAATCATTACCTCCAATAAAGAAAGAAAGAATAACTTGAGTGACATAGTGTTGTGACTATCAGCACTTTTATTAAATATTTAAAACCAACTTTCGTTTTGTCTGTAGGTATACATCCACAACAGTAACATACAAAAATTGATGACAATAATAACATGTTTCTTATTAAAAGTCAGTTTTCACCCAAATCTTTGCTGTTATGTTATTGTTTGTTGATATTTAAATTAAAATTGTGTTGCTGCAGAAAAACAGTAACAATTGTGGAGATGCTGAAGTTAGTCATGGAATATTGAGCAACACAAAAATTGCCTTTAGTTTTTTAGTAGAGATACACCTTGAAGAAACTTATTGTTGTATCAACATAATTTTCGAAATGGATTGTAATTTTGACAAGAAACATGTTCCTATAAGTGTGTTCTTTCAGTACAAGTAGAAACGCATGTGGAAAAATGGCAAATGCTTTACTAAATCTATATATATAGCTTTAGCTCAACAAATGAACTCTTATATTGTTATTTTCAAATTTAAAGTGCCATTGTGGTAGCAAGTTTTTATTTAAACCAAGCCATACATCTTTAAGGCGTCTCCAAAGTCCTCAAATAGGAAATAATTCCGAAAATTCCATTCATCATTTTCAAAAATACCAAATAGGGTTCGATGATAAATATTTTATGTTCAACAGTAAAGATAATTTTCAATTTTACAGAAGTATTAATTATTGACATGTTAAAATAACTTTATTTAAAAATTTACTATTTTATGAATTTAGCTAAGACACACTTAACCTAAGTTTTTTGTTTCCAAAGCCGCCGCCTATTTAAAATATTTTTGGTCATATGGTATATTAAAATCTTTGTCTTGTAAATGGTGACATGTTTTTTTTTTTGTAAAAAAGATCTTATCAAGTGCAGAATTGCATTAGTCTTTTTTATATTATAACAGTACTATTTTGGATTAAATTTTGAGTTTAATATATTTATATTAATTTAATTTCAATTCTTTTTCATATTGCTATTGTGGTTAAGGAGAATCAAATTCATCTTCAATATCTAATATGGCAAGTGGACGTGATAAAGAATTACCAAGTTTTTGGGTTCCGTCAAAGACACCGGCAGCTGAAAGTAGTAAACTCCAGAAACCAGTGAGATTTCAAATAGTTATGTAGACATTTAAAAATTAACTTTTTATTATAGGATAATATTGTACTTTGTCCGATGTCTGGCAGACCACTGAAAGTGAAGGATTTAATTGAAATTAAATTCACTTTGGTTAAAGATCCACAAGATAAAAAATCATTAATTACAAAAGAAAATCGATATATGTGTGCTGTAACGCACGACATTTTGAGTAATTCTGTCCCATGTGCTGTTTTAAAACCTACGTAAGTAACAGTTTGATAAAGAGTTTAAAAGTATAAATTTAATAATACATATTACACCAGAGGTGATGTGGTAACATTGGAATGTGTGGAGAAAATTATTAAAAAAGATTGGATTCATCCTTTTACCAATCAAAAATTATCAGAAAAAGATATAATTGTAATGCAAAGGGTAAGTTTTTACTACAATTACTTAACATTAATATATTTGAATTGTTATTTTAGGGAGGTACTGGTTATTCTCAGACGAATACTGAATTAGAAGCAAAACAAGAAAGACCTGCACTTCAAGCGTGAAATCTAATTTGTTGTTAAACTTTCTAAACTGTATAACTTTACCATTCATTGATGCTTAATTTAAAAGTTTTGAATATTTTTTCATTGTGTTAATACAAAATATGTTTAATAATTCAGATTCTTGAATATTTGCCTATTGCCTATTTGTTCACAATCTTTAAAACAAAAGGATTCTATCAGATTTCATTTTTTCTAAATTGTAACCGTTTTGTCTGGCGAGTCTGAAAGTCCCAGAATAATTCTAAATGGGTATTATAGTATTAAAAATAGATGATTAAGAGTAAAAACCTTGGTTCGATTATGAATCAATATAAAGTTATAACTTCTCAAAGTTGTCATAAAAATGTTTAAATTATTTTTTCGTCAAGAGTGGATGGAGGTACTTGAAATTTGAAACTTAGTATGTTGTTTTGTATATCATTTGTTGTAGAGAGTTGACTGCAAGTAGAACTGGTAAATAAGAATAATTTCTTATGGAACAGTAAGTATTAATATAATTATTTTATTTTCAATTTTAATGTTGGCACACCTTTCTTTCAGAAAATCAACAACTGTTTTCATTGCTTGCCTTTCCATCATCTATATATAAATCGAATAGTTGCTAGTTAACTTACAAGCTTCAAAAAGTAGCTTCCATAATAACTCTGTATTATATGAAACATTTTACCTCATTTACAAAATTGGATTCATCCAGATTTCATCTTTTTGGAACCATAAATCCTCTTCGAGCATTGAAAAATTTGAATATTGTTTATTCACTATTTAACACTTCCTAAGTGCTTTACAAAATTGTTGGCAATTTTTTTTTATACAGAATGAAACATATAATTACACTGGCATCATCACCAATAAAAAGTGATGTAGTCTTAGCAAAAATGTAAATTCCGTAACTTTTGAGGCGTAGTTTATTTTTAATTAAGTATGTAAATTTTATAATATGGTAGGAGAGAAGAGCCATCTAATGCATTCTTGAAAAAACTAATATCGCTAGTTCATAAATAAGTTAGTTGTAGAATTGAGTTATCTAAGAGGACTCGTCTAGTATATGTGATATGTGTTCAAAGCCAGATATACTTGGAAGCAGTGGCGGCTTTCATATAGGA
>QDEB01104887.1:0-14258 GCA_004193795.1 Asbolus verrucosus | reverse complement strand
TTTCGCCCCGAGTTTCCGTGGGCTTCTTCAGGATGTTTTATTTACCTACAAAATCATAATTTACAGATCTTATTATTTCTCCTTACAATTACGTCACCATTATAAAACAATTTTACACATTAAAAACATTAAAAATTATTTGTTAAATACTACACTGGTTAACGTCAAATTTTTTTCATCATTTTAATTTAGCTGTCATATTTACTGTTAATCCTTTTCTACTGTTGGTATCTAATTTTTTCTTTACTACTGTGTCTTTCATTTTTTTGATGTAAATCATATCTTAGTATTTCCTCGGGTTTTTCTACTGCTTATTTTACGTAATATTTCTGTTTTTTCAAGGCTGAATTCGTGTCCTTGTTCCCATGCGTGTTTTGCCAAGGCCATGTCCTGTTATTACACTCCTTTTATGTGCGTACATTCTTTTCTTTATATATTGTTTCGTCTGTCCAATATAGGATTTCTCACATCCTTTGCAATTCGCTTTATATGTTATTTCAGCTATGTCTTCTAATTTGAGTTTATACTTCAATCTGGAAAAGAAGCGTCTTTGTACATTATTGTCACAACCCATTGCTAATACAGTTTTATCATTCTTAACTACTTTCTTGATTCTTTCTGATAATCCTGTTTTGTTCATTTGACTAGTTAATAGTTAGAATACCCAAGAAAATACAAAAGAATACTTAAAACTGATTAAGAAATTGAGAAAATTAAATATCAAAAAATTAACGAACTAGACAAGGAGTTCCTTTTTTGATCCATCATAAAGTTATTATGAATTTTCTGTAAAATACAAGTCGGAGTATTTTTTTAAATTCCGGATTATCGCTATAAAAATCAAACATTTTTTTTATGACCATGCTAAGACGTTTTCTCTGCAGTTTCCCTATCATTTCCTAAAAGTTCAGTAATAATTAAAAAACAGGAACCTCGAATTAGGGATATATGATACGGCCCTGAAGTTTTGAAACGAAATATTAACCCAGCATGTTATAGATCGCATATACAATGGAAGTATTTGAGAGACAATATTTGTCAGACCATTACAGAGTCAATTATCCTATTAAGATGTAACTATTTTAAATCAACGTCACTGATTTGAATTTATTAGGGGCCAAGGGTATTGTACTGATAAAATAATAATAAGTTGTTTCAATTCCGTGACAAGTTAGTACAGTAAGTTTAGATTATTAAAATTTATGTTGGAATTTTGATTTATGAATATTTAAGAAGATTAAAATTGAAGGACCTATTTAATTATTGAAAAAGGGAAAACAGAACTTGTTATCGTGTTTACTTATTGAAATATTCTTTGATTCCAGGCTTCCAACCAATAATATCTGTGATGTCTGCGGACGAGACCAAATACGGCAACTGTGAGACGCCGGAAGTCGCATTCCAAGGTGCCCACAATAGCAATTTTTTAAGTGAATCGGATAAGACTGCGAGACATGAAGTTCAAGTGTGACGGCATAGTTGTGATGCAATCAAAACGACTCGCGCCAAACAGGATGATTAAAAAAAGTTCCTAAGTTTTATGTGAAAGAGTGAAATTTTGACTAGTGTTTACGCGAGTGAAAGCAACGGGACTTTTAAACAAAATGATTATAAGTGTATATGTGTATAAAAACTAGTCTAAATCGAACATTTTCTTACGCCAATAATGTCGAAAGTGCAAGTTTGTTTGCTTGGAACTCTTCTTGTAAAACCAATTTGATTTTATTGTACCATTACGGAAAACAAACGAAGCAATTTTTTAAGTTATTGTAGATTCGAGAAGATATTGACTGTGTTATTTTTATTAAGAATTTTCAATTTTTTTTTATTTATTTCCAGACTTTCTAAACGCCTAGACTTTTGTATATAAAATTTACCCCAATTTTAGGACGTCCAAAACATGAGGAAAACTTTAAACCTGTAAATTGCTGATAATCTTATTGGAAACTCAATAATGTATTTGTCAATATTTGGACAGTAGCTGAGTAGTTATTGTTGGTTAGTTAGCTTCATACATCAGATGTGCTCTTTGTCTCGTATTTTACGACCGGGCCTCGTCGTGCTCGAGATTTTTCATCTCTCCTGGCCCTGCATCGCTTAATTGACCCACTATTCCACAGCTATAAAATTATAATTTCATGAATATTTTAAGCTCGAGCCCATCGACGTCCGCATCTAACCGATCATTAAATTAATTTCGTTGTAAATACTTTATTGTATTATAATTATCTATTATATATCATATAAGTTATTTTTCTATTAAACATGGTCTTAGTCAGTTCCATGGCTAAATGTAAATATAATTATTATAATTATTATCAGTGGAACGTTGCATTTCATTTAGAAAATTCCGCCAGTCACCACATCCTTCTTCTACCTCCTACCCACCTGTAATTTCTTCAAACAGTATCAATCTTAATAACGTGTCAGAAAGAGAGCCCGCCTGAAAAGCCTCCAAAAATGCGACGTTATCCTCCCGGGAAATCTTGTCCTTAAAAACAAAAACTCCGCCGGCTAAGAAATTGAAATTGTGTATCTGCAATCATTACCTTCACCTACAGGAAAGAAATCGATGGAAATGGGGGAAATGGGCTTGAATGAATTGTACGGTTTGGGTGGGAAATCGAGGAAAAATACAGTCGGGGTTGCCGTCGAATTATTAGCTGGAATTTAAGGAGACACGTGCTCAGTACTGTAAAAAGCCCCACACGAGGAAACAGCCGTCGTAAAATCAAACTCGACATAAACAACGTTTTATTGCAACTTTCGAGCGTTAATTGTTTGTTTACTCTACTTTCGATGAGGCCTGTGTTGATGGATTTAGAATACGTGCCGCCACTGATCGATGAAAGGTGTCAGGAACGACGTATATTATCTTTCGTATGCACGGATTGTAATTGCTCGTAAATTCGTCGTTCCTTCAAACAATATACTACTTATGGTCTGTCGTAAACGGAAAGACATTTACATGGAAAAAACGAAAAACTGTTCCTTATCACCGAACTACACAATCGGCTTATTAACAACCCAATCTTAATAAAACTTGGCTCGCAGCTGTGTAGCTCGTGATTGAGTATTGTTTGTCATAGACCAATAAAGGTTTGCGATTAGCTCGTGTAATTGCAAAAGTATGCTCAAGGTTTTATAAAAATACGAATTTAATTACAGTACCATTTTTTTTGTTTGTTGCTGACTATTAAAATTATACTGTGGGTTGTAACAAAGGTGTAGTAGTAGTTGCGTATTATGTTATTATTGTTACATCTTTTTTGACAATACTATATCTACCTACACAGGACAGTGTGTAACTACAAAGTGGCTGCTAGTGAGAGAAAATTCACCTCTTCTGTAGTCTCAAGGATAGACAAGCAGTAAATAACTGCATAATGGACCATACTGAGTTACAGGTATCAAAGTATCGAAAAAAGACATAAACGTAAAATCTTTTGATGATGTTTATTACTTCCAAAGCTTTATTACAGCCATAAAATAGCAAAATTCATCAGTGGACTTGCCTTCACTGAAAGTCATAAGTAATTTATAATTTTAAATTTAATATGTACCTTATTAATGATGAGATAGTCTAGTGCTGGTCAAATGGACAAAAACTGATTGAACAGTGGTTGGCAAGCTGTGTTGTTATGATTTCAAACGATTTGACAGACATCTGCTAAAACTCGCTGTTTTGGGGTTTCAAGTAAAATAAAATAAACTTATCAGAAGACCATGGAAAGGACTGGTAATGGTTTCTAATAATTTGAAAAGATGTGAACTGGCCAGCGTAGAAAGGTAATATAAATATATAAATTATTAATTTATATATCTTCTTATATCTTAATTCTGGTTCATTTATTGGACTCAAAATGACTGACTTAGAATTTGTTCGTTTATCTGGATTTTGTAAGTAAACATAATAAAATTTATATGATATTTATCCTTCTGATCTTACAGATTTGCTGTACAAACTCAAAAAATTGTAAATTAATTTCAGTGTTGACACAGCTGTAATTTCTTATCTGAAAGTGTAAAAGGAAAACCAACAGAACTGTTCAAAATTATGCCTTGAAGGAATTAAAAATTTGTTGAAAAATCAACATTATTTACCTGATCAAAAAATTGCGAATGCAGCCAAATGAGGCATATGATAATGAAATATACTGAATGACAGGTTTTCATATCTGCACCTCATTTAAATTTTTAACTATAATTTTGTTCCAAAATTGTCGTCTTCAAGATTGTGGTCATTGAAATGCTTCTAGTAGTGTTGCCAAATACGAAAAGAATAGAAATGGGTTTATGGACTTCCATAAAAAATGACTTTGACTATAATCATTAATAGTGTGTCCTGAAAAATAGGCTTTTAATTATTCAACCTCCAGTGTTCTATTTCGTAAAATCGGATAAAAGCTTCGAAACTCCGTAAAATGTCATTTTGTGCGGTTTTGGGAAACTGCCTCATTTGATTCGGGGAGATAAATTAGCTTAAATTCTGTGTCTGAAATCTTATCTACATTTATACTTTTTTATTTTGACTTTTTGTGAAATGTTACGCAGACACTTAATTTCTATGATTTTAGTGCCTGTTATTGCTGCAAGGGATATAACGACCTTTAAGGTACAACAAGATTCTATTTATTAGAACTAAGATATTATGACTCAATATAAAACAAAATATAATAAATTGTTTTAATGTTTTAATATGGGTTTTATACATTTTTAAGAAATATTTTAAAAATAAGAGCCCAGAGTTGCTTTTTCGATGAATTGTACAACTAGATAAATTATTAATAAGTTAAACAAATCCATAAATAAAAAAGTTCGTTATAACCGAAATGTATATCAAAGCCATGGCGCCATCTGTAGTGGAAATCATTGTGTCTCTCTTGCATCGTTTTTGGAACATAACAAATTTTGAATTTTAAACTCTATGTTTCAGCTTGATTTATTTCTACGTGTAAAAATAACTTACTGATCACATCATAAGATGCGACTATGGTATTTAGATTTTCTGTTAGGCACAAGATTGTATTATATGCTCCCTCGTAATAATAATTTCGATACCATTGAATACAGAAATGTTAAAATAGTTCAGCGCATTTGGCGGGTGGTAATTTCGAAACTGTATTTGCTCATTCTGCAACGCTGCAGCTATTTATTATTTTTGACAGTCGTAACCTTCGCAGCTGGATTTTCGGCACAATCCGCGACTGGAATTACACGAATTATTTAGTAAAGTTAGCGTTCTGATTTCAATGAAATAAATTGAGCGAGTGCTAGAATCGCTATTTTGCTGTTGGTATACGAGATTCAGCGAGACACCTGTAATTAAGTCGTCTCGAACCAAATTCTTGCCTGCTCATTACCTAATATTTATGCAAATAATTAGCGAATTCGCGCAGCAATAAATACGGTTTTTAGAGACCCCAAAACGTGTTAATTGCGAAATTTTAATTGCTGCATTCGGTTCGTCCGACGTCGGGGGACTGGTTTAGGAGCTGAAACTTGCAACCGAAAGATCAAATCTCGATTAGAGATTTAATCGGGATATGTGAGTCACATATACAGCTAAACTTCGTCTCTTGTAAAATAACGAGCGATTCGAATGCCCGCTCCTCGGCCACCTGACACCTCCAGATTGGAGCCGTGATAATCCGGGAACGCGAAACACGACTTCGGGAACGAAATGTAATGAAATTTGTGGAAGAACTAGTTGTGTCAGCGAAGTTGCTTTTGCGGCGAGTTATGTAATTTAGACGTGGTTGGTTCTGGGAGTGCGTTTTAATCAAGGTAAATGAAGCTCCCATTACCTGGCGGTAATAAATCAAGGAGACTTCTATGCTTTAATGGCCTTATTTCCATACACACCCATTACGCAACGATTTAAATTACACGAAAATAATGATATCAAGTCTGATAATATCTGTTTGTCGGCCGGTGGGCTGATTGAGTTGTGTATGTGTGTTTGTGTGTATATATGGAAAGCTCTTCCGTGTTCAGTCGTCATTTCCGCGGAACCACCGGACGATATTTTATACACGTAATAAGAGATTGCATCTAAATGACTCGGAGGTGGCACAGACAACGGCCGATTGCTTATTTGGAAACGCTGATAGACTCTGTGACATGGAGTGATGGCTTCATTCCTCCATTTGACAAAGTGCCGCGCTTTTAACCTGCTTGTGTCGGTCATTTCGATCGCATTTTCTCCATCTACAAATATGACGACTCGCAGAAACACCAAAACTCTCGCCAAATTAAGCCCCGCCACACCAACCGAACTTGTTTGTTCTTTTCACCCCGTTTAGATCGAAAAATCAGATTGCTTCACTTTAACCACGACGTTTTAGCGTAATTTATCGTGGATCAATTTTTGTTTTATTATGACATCATGAATTATTTATAGCGGCCCAGTTTAGCAGCGACATGTGCATGCTAATTGCAAAATCTCGCCTCAGTTTACAAAACTGAATTCGGATTAAATCTGGCGCAGATAAACTTCCAGCTTCCGCAACCATTAAGTCGACTCCAAAGTGCAAACTGCACGACTCCGGCCCCCAAGTTGCAAGTTTCGTCACGTATGGAGTTATATCGAGTTACTGAATGAATTGACGAGGGGGTGCCTCGCATCTGGCGCGAGATAATCCCTAGAGATGAATCCCAATCCCAAGACCGGTCATGACGTCATTTGCCCTATACTACCCTCTTGAGAATCCTAACTTACGATGCACCCGGAGAAACCACTGGATTATTAACAATTATTTCGGCCCCTTCGACCAAAACGCCACCTCGTAAAAACTTCCTTTCGACGCACATGTACACAGTGCAGCGATAATTCACTTTACGATGGAAGGTCGCGTCATGATCTCATGACTGATGATGGTTTTTACAAAAATAGTTCCTACAGTCACTGCATAGGTAATATTTTTCATTTTCAAATGATCATATACGGAGTGACTATTAACGAATGAGATTTTTTTTATTAGGTTGGCTGCAGTTTTAAATTTTTATGTTGGCATTACTAATTCTCAAATTCAAAAATATTAAAGCAAAAATAAATTGTTTTTTATAAAATCTTATTTACCATATCAATTGTAATCGATAATGAGTAATAATGATAGCGAATTTCTATAATGTTTCTACTCTGATTTCTATCTTGCATCTAATCTATCAAAACCCTAACCTAAAAACCTAATTCGTTAAAAACTGACACAGTTTGCCAATTGGACAGGGACGCCAACCCACCAAATTTTCTTCATTTGTTAATGAAGTCACTCGGTATTTATTTGCAGAATTTAAAACCAAAAAAATTTGAAAAATTATTATTTATATCCAGTACCTCTTCAAAGATCTCCAAAATTTCAACAAATGTCCAAAATTTCGAAATTCCGAAATAGTTTCTAGGTATCCAAATGGCATACATCTTGTCGGTGATCATGACCGACCCACTCTTCTCAGTCGGTGTCATTAAGATTTATTTTGTACAATCCTGACACCCTTCAATAATGATAAAATCCTTCCTCAATACAAACCTGCATTAGTCGAGTTGGATTGTATTCTTTACCACCCAGCGCGCTCATAATCACCGACTTATACGTTCCCAAAATGGATGGACTATACTAATTGGTTTTTTTCGGTGTTGCAGTTTTGTCAGTCAGAATAAATGCACATCTGACTGCGAGTGCTAAATTAGAAGAATAACTAGTGAACTACTTACGAATTTCCATTATAAACATTGAATTACAGGCTTTGAAATCAAAAAGCTTAAAGCTTCCCGTGGAAAGAAAATTATTGATGTACTTATTTCCCAATTTTTATTGTTTTTCTCAGTAACATATTACGTAAATTTTCCCTGTCGTAAAATTAGAATTTCTGTAACCACTGCTATCGTTGATTTGAATAAAGATTGTGTTGTAACTTTACCGATATTAAAAGCTTTATTACTTGACTGCAGGTGTCATTCATTCATTATTCATGGTATGATCGTTTAGATAGTATTTTTTGGACATGTCTGACAATGTAAGTTTGACAAGAAATTATAATTATTATAACGTAAGTTGTTAGGGTATGCCTCATTAACATTGCTGCTGTATTTTGGGCCACGAATTAAAATAAAAATGATGTTACATAACTGACGACAACGAAAAATAAATTATTCAAAATTTTTTTCTGTCTTCAAAGAATTAAATGAATCGTTTTCCAAATGGTAAAATGCAAAAATCCAAATGTCATTTTTTTTGTGAAATCTATGCAGATGCACAATTTTTAATACGTATGTTCGTAACAGTTATTTTACCAATTTTTATAAAATATGAAGAAATTCGGTTGTGGATTAAAAATTATAACCAAAAAGAATTCACATGCTGTTCTATATGGGGTCTAATTAATGTTAAATTTTTTACCGAGGAAGAATAGAAGTTGGAAAACTGTTAATTCACGAGTTCCAATGAATTTAGCATTCTTGGCGAGTCACATTAAGTAATGAATGATAAATGGCCGTAGCTAGGTAAATTAAAAACTGTATGAGTAACGAGAATTTTGCAAAATCGTAGTAGCTATCTACAGTGTGTTTTTGTAATCATTCTAGAGAGAAATAATATTCAGTATATAATTGCCTTGGCTCATCGTGCTGAAAAACAAATTGGTGACGTGGAAAAAAAACCTTAGCCATAATTTGTTTGTTTGGAGGAATTTGTAAAAGGTTCGAAATTAATGGCCAGTCTATAATTGACTTTGCCATTATAAAATTAATTGATGGCATAAATTACCAGGGACATAAAAAACGCATTTGAAAAAGAAATATTTGGATTTCTTCATTTCGTCGCGGTTAACCTCCATTATTGTTTTGTTATTTGTTCTCACCAACGACTTCTGCAGAAGTCGTTTTCGTTTACAAAAACAAAAGGAGGGTTATCACCTGATCGCTTGTATGGATGTTTGGGGTCTTGTTTGCTCTCTTAATTGCTTTGTTTATTTATTACTTTGGCAGCTTCATATTTTTTACGGGGCCTTCCGAATAATTTATTATACACTTTAAAAAATTGATATTCCGTGACAGTGAAATATCGCGGGCCGTTAATGTCGGACAACGAGGTTTAATAGATTGTGCGGCGACACCCATTTCGTCTAATTAAGCTTCAATGACAGTTTATGTTATACCAGTCCGTCCCTGGTTTGGTTGCAATTAGTTCAGTGGCTAGAACTGCTGATGGTCATCGACGATAAGCGTTCGTTTTTTTTTCGCGTACTTGCCGCAATATGGCGTCGGGTAATTGATTTGGCTAATTAAAGACATTAGTTGAGGAGTCGTACATTTAATCTGTGGGGAAGATCATGTGGGCAAAAACGAGGATCGATGACGAAGTGGTTCGTTTATCGACATTGTCAATCTCGGGCCAATTAAATCTATGACAAGTTTGAAACATTGTGTAATAATACTTTTACATCTCGTAATTGATTGAAAGAGACGCCGCTGTTCGATAATTTGAATTATGAATTTTCGAAATCAATAGGATGCCAATAAGAAATTTCATTAATTTCTTGAATAAATAATCTCGTTCATTATAAATTTAAATCGGGATTAACGTTCGGAGAACAACAAATGGAATTCTTCTTGGGTCCCGCTTTTTTTTCGTTTTTGCTCTTTGAAAAATGTTTTACATTAGAATTCACTTAAAATTCTAACTTAATCACTTTTTAATTTGGTTCTTTGTCATCTTTCGGGGACTTAATGGCGAAACTCGACTACTGGACGCTTCCTGTTTTACGGTTTATCAATCCTTAAGCCATCTAATCTCGTTTAATTACGACTAATGGCAGTGGCGTAGTCATGGAGCCGTCTTGGGCTAAAGACCATCATTTTACAATTCAAATGAAAACAACTAAATTAATGTTTATGGAGTTATTTAGAAAATGTAAAAAGTTAGAACAAAGTAGGTATGTTTTTTTTCAAAATTTTTTTGTATTATGAACGTCTATCATGTTTCCAGTTGAAAATCCAATATTCGAGAACAATAACTTTTTTATTAACTAAGAAAATAGAGTTCGCGGTTATAGAAAAGAAGAACAACCCAACAAAACTTGGATTATTAATTATTATTGATCGGGTATGTTGGAAACATTTGTTTGATGTCTACATAGTTTGCATAAAATATTGTAATAAACTTTATCCTTTGTCTAATAATTCAGAATTAAGAGCTTACAAAGGACTTAAATATCTCTGTTAAATATGTGTTTTGAAGTGAGTTATTTTAAAAGATATAACAACATTATTCCCTCTTGGCGACTTTAACCGACTGCGCATTAATATTTAAAAACAAGTCCTGTATATAACAAATAGTTAAAAGAGATGAAACAGTTTTTAATTTTAAATTAAAAAGAGTTGTATAAAATGTATCTCTGGAATAATCTGAATAATCTCACAAAGTATTTTAGTAGTTTCTATGAAAATTCCGAAATTTATAGTCTAGCGTTTAAACGTTTTCTAGTATTTCATTCACTATAAAAGTAATTTAAATAATATATTTGCAAAATAACGTTGACTGTGTTTTGTTAATTAAAACTGTTCTATTATGTTTATCCCGCATGTGGCTCTAAAAATGTGAGTTTTTCCGAAAGACTAAATTTTTGAAATTGGATGCTACATTGGATACATGCTATTATTAATTTTTCTGTACTTTTATTCTTTTTGTTCTAAAATTGGATATGTAGATATCTCGCTGTTACGTAAACACATTTAAAGAAGTTAGCATTTTCAAAAACACTTGCAGAAAATTTATTACATGTTAAAATTATTACATATCTTTTATGAGTACTTACATATATCATCACAATGTTGATTGAAATTTCAGCAAAACTTTAATTTGTTCATCGATTCGTTTCAAAAATTTAAGTCTTTTATGAACTGACCTTAAAATGTTAAAATAAGTATCTGCTTGATATTTTTGTAATTGTATCACAAAGAAGTTATGTTTTTTTGAAAATTAATTATTTAATGTTTTTAGGAAATTTCATGTTTATAACTTCATCAGTGTATGTTGCGTTAAAACATGATTGTTTTTCGATTAATTTTGGCCGTCTTAAATTAGTTACCAAAATGTAGTTTATGCATTTATAAAAAATAAATTTTGTTATGATAATAAAAAGGCAGGATGAATTCTCAAATAGATCTAACTAGAATTTTTTTTCTATTTGAGAATTTACTACTTCCATATTTTTCAACTTAGAATTTCAACATCGATAACAGTTTTCATCTTTAATTTTAATATTGTAGTTAAAATAGATACATTCTCACATAAAGTCAAAAGAAACTTTGATGCATCATGTGCTCAATTTAAAACGATTTACTTTATGTATTTATAAGTATATGTTAGCGTGTAAGTAGTCGTTTGCAATTTTAATTTTATGACGCAGTTGTGCCAACTCCAAGATTTAGAATACTCTGGTTTATCTACAGAGTGGCAAGATCCGTCGTGGCCCAGATTTTGATTTGTTATTTTCTTTGTGTCTGCAACTTTAGAATTCATCGATAAAACTTCAAGATCGAGTCACAACTTGAACCGTAAATAATCTAGAAAAAGGAAAAGAAAAGATATATTAAGTTGTAAATAAATCCCAGCAGGTAAGGTTCAAAGACGGATACAAGAGTGTTATATAACTGTTAACACGCTCGCTAACTCCCAAGCACCACAACTTAAAAATCTTAAGGTATCTCCACTATGATGACGCGCATCAAATAAAGTTGCAAAAATAGTGGGAAAAAATTGCAATCGTTTGCCCCGTTTCTAAGTTTCCCTGATTCATAATAAAGTTACTGACTCCCTTCTGATAAAATATCGACAAAATACGATAGAACATGGCTGAACGTGGCCAGTAATTGCCGAGGAAAGTTGTAATTGAATTTCAGACATTTATTCGGAGAAATTGATGTAGAAAACACATTTTTGTACATTCATAATTTTATGACCGGCAGTCATACGGACATAAGTCAATTTTTTTCCAAAATGAAGTCACTATCCTAATCCTAAAAAATTCGGGAACATTGTATTTGTGAAAATAATATTAATCCATCTATATGGATGTTTCAATTTGTGAATGTTATTGACTTAGTTCTATATTCGATATCTAAGGAATAATTTGTCCATATTTTGATTGCCAATTATAAAATTGTGCATTGAAAGGTTTGACAAAAGTTGTGATGTCATTTGAGACAAAGCATTAAACCTCAATAATTTAGTTTCGGGTAGAAAGAGTATGTCTTTCTTACAGACAAAAATTTATTTAAATGTATCAAATCTGATTGTTAAGCAGNNTGTCGTCCTGTAGAATGTTTTTCTGTTAATGCCTCAGAAGTGTGATAATCTGATTCTAGAGTTTCTAGAGTTGCACGATGGATCCAGATTATCCTCTCAAACTCGTCTTTAAGTGCGTTAAGGGTTAGAACAAGGTTGGGACCTGATTGGGACATTACTTAAAGAATATGAATGTTTTCAATACTGTTTTGTTATTGTTAATAATAATAACTGGTGAGCTGGCATAGCAAATCAATCAATTTTACTTTGATTTTAATGAAACTGGAGTGCCTTTGAAGCTCAGAATGTCACCCTGTATCGTGGTTGTTGGCCGTGAACACACATTAGAGATAATCTGATGAAAGCGAAGTAAGTTTCAAAGTTCTATAAATGATCGAACTCGGGGTTATAGCATAGTTATATGATAAAGCTTTTGTAATGTTTCGCTGACTGTATCAGTAGCTAAACCAAAATGTTCACTCAAGTTATTCTACACTTTGTTTTATTCGCCATTATGCAAGTTCCGTAAGGAAAATCAATTGTAACATACTTACCCTTCTCCTCGGTTCAACTCGGCGAAAATGCGCATTTAACGACTTAAAAGCGATAAATTCTCGCTTTCAGGGAAAGATAATGTTTTCTCTGGAGAGGTTCGTGAGCCGAAGGTGTTGGGGGAATATTTGAGCTTCCCGTTTCTCTTTTTCCTCGCCGTAAATTTTTCAAGACAATCAGCGAATTTATTAATTTGCTCAACCATCAGTCCATCTCTTCGCAATTTATGCATTTCATGTGCAAAGGGTGAAACCGGCCGTAAAATGATCTAGTTCGTGCAAGCGCTGCCCACTAATGAGTCTATGGGGGCTTGATGACCGCTAATTAATAAGGGGTCGAGGCCCCCGCTCGTGACGTCACATCCTCGCGTTTTGCTCGACCGGAAATAGAGCCAGTCCTTACATGTACTTTAGGTAAGTCGGCATCATCAAAATCGACGATTTTTCCGGAATAAAAGCGAGTGGGCAAACCATTACTTCCATTCGAAAGGAACTGAATTATAGCACTATCCAAATAATCCGGATGAATTTCGAGTTGGTTGAATCGGATGTGCTGTCCATTGCGGTCGAGGACTCCGACCAGGAGCGGCTTCCGCGTTGACGAAATATTCCGTTGACAAAAAATTACTAATTGGTTGTTGTTCGAGGCCACCCCTGGTCATTAGTGTGCCGCCCCGGTACGCCCCGGCTGCCTCCTCATTTCCGCCCTGTTATCCCAAATTTACAACGGACATTGCGAATGCCGCACATGTGTAGCTCCGTTAATGAAGAGAGACGACGGCTTTGTAAAATATGTCACCGACTGAAGGACATTTGACCGCGATGCCTGCCTACCAGGACGTGTCTGTCAAAACACTGCGGCGCAAGAGCAGGAGGAAATGAGAGAATTATTGGATTCGAGGAAATTCGTTCGTGAGACCACCTGCTCGTAATACTCGTTCTATTCAAAGGCTAACTGGACTAGTTCGATGTGCTCTAATTAAAATTAATTACTATTTCGAAGAAGGTATTAAAAGAAACGTACGGATTTTGCGTTATTTTTAGATGGCAATGAAAAAAGTGGTAGATATGTGTTAGCGGCGTATTCTCAATTTTTGGCATTTCGTTCTTTAATCTCACGGAAAGGAAAAGCATTGTGCTAACGATCTTACTAGAATTTCAAGCCTGTCTGTCTCTTTGACGGTTTGTTTCTTAATCGCACTTGGAAACTGTTAGATTGAACAGAATGAAATTTCGCATGTAAGTTATGTTAATGTTAAGGATGGAAATACTCACGAGTTTGTTATACTTTCGTTTGTAGTTCAAGTGGTGTAAATTACGAATATGTAAATCACTTTTCAACCTTTGCTCGATAAAAAGCACTAATATTTAATAACTAATTTTGAAACTTACGTAATTCGATAGTTTTAAATATAAAATT
>QDEB01104810.1:0-14079 GCA_004193795.1 Asbolus verrucosus | reverse complement strand
TTTTTTTTGAAAATGTATTTTTCTTAAACTGTTTAATTTTGAACAGGAATATTGTAGTTACTCTATTTATATTACCAAATACTTCAACTTCATCTTAAACATGTTTTTTTTATTGTTCGTTTTATTGTGGGTAACAAAAATGTCGATTTTCTCAACATTACTAAATTGTCAGAAATTGCATTTTGAAAAAAAGCTCCTCATATTATCAACAAAAAAAAATTGCTACTTTGTTATCTCGACGCCTTTGGCTATGAAATTTCAGAAAGTAAGTAAAGTAAGTAAAGTAAGCACAACGTAGACATTGTAAATTTATTCCTATTTATTTTTTAGATTCAACGGAATAATGCAGAAAAAATTCAAAAATACAAAAATCTATACACCAATCAAATCAACAATCAAGTAATACATACAAAAACCATGTGACGTACATGGGAGTACAGCAGATCAAAAATTAAATTTCAAATCACACATAAAAACAACAGTTGCTAAAACGTAAAAACCTCTGCAAATAATACCATTTGAAAAAGTATACATCCTTTTTAATTCGTTGCACATAACCTATGTCTTTTTTAATGCGTTATTTAATAAACAATAGGAATTATTTTACACATTACAAAAACATTTAAATGCCCATTAACTCAATTAAAACTTGTATTTCAATTCGAAATTAAAATCAAAATTTCTTACTATCCTTGGACTGTATCATTTTTTATAT
Organism: Asbolus verrucosus; assembly: GCA_004193795.1. NCBI lineage: Eukaryota > Metazoa > Arthropoda > Insecta > Coleoptera > Tenebrionidae > Asbolus > Asbolus verrucosus. The sequence goes on along the minus strand of QDEB01104810.1, from coordinate 13,364 downwards.
CCAAATTTTGAAAAATGACTGTGGTGTTATTTATAATTATAATAATTAATGAAATGATTAATCAGTCGAAACATAATTGTTCATAGTTCAGTGTAATAAGGTAATTGTAATATATGTTTGACATTAAATTCCCGGACGAGTCCGGGAATACTTTATTGTCACAAGAATCGATTGTAGGAATTGTTGTGTTGTTATAATATTTACTTTACTAGTACTTACCAGCATTTGCTAGTTCCGCAAATATGCATCCGGCCGACCACATATCAATTGAAGTGGTGTACAATTTGGCCCCAAACAGAACATCCGGTGGACGATACCACAGCGTCACCACTTCGGCTGAGTAACACTTCACAGGGATTCCAAAGGCTCTCGCCAAGCCAAAGTCTGCTAATTTTAACTCTCCATTTTTATTGATCAGCAAATTTTGCGGCTTCAAGTCTCTGTGTAAAACATTATGACTGTGACAAAATGCTAAACCTCGTAATAACTGGTACATGAAGGATTTAACCACGTCTAGATCAATATCACCATTCAAGCTATCGAAATATTTCTTCAAGTCTTGGTCACAGTGCTCGAAAACTAAAGTGAGTTTTTTATCACTATGTAACACATCGTACAATCTAACGATGTTTTTATGCTTCAACTCCTTTAACAAGCAGATCTCTCGCAACGCAGAAGAAGGGACACCCTCGTCATCGTCGTCCAGTCTAACCCGCTTTAAGGCTACAATTTCGTGACTTTCTCGATTTTTAGCTTTAAAAACGGTACCGTAGGTGCCCTCACCGATTTTCTCCAACTTCTCATACTTCTGCATCGCGCCACCACTCACTCACTAGTAATTCATCCAACAAAAATTTAACCAAAACACAACTTTTTAGGTTATGGCATTAAAACAGTAGTGACAACACTACAGCCAACACTTTGTTTAGGGACTTTGACGTGCGGAAGATTGGTGACATTGACAAATGTCAATTTTTTTTGACACGGTGTACCTTTTCCGGTTCTTGAAATTTTAAGATTTGGAAAAAGCATCCAAAATGGCACAAATCGGTTCAGTGATTTCAAAGTTTTATTCGGAATACGGTACTAAAACTCCAAAGAAGCTGAAATGCATCGATGCTTATTTGTTGTACATTTTATTGACCGGCATCGTTCAATTTGTGTATTGTTGTTTGGTGGGAACTTTTCCTTTTAATTCTTTTCTTAGCGGATTTATTTCTTGTGTCAGTTGCTTTGTCCTAGCAGGTAAAGCAATTTTAAGAGTTTGAATTTTATAAATTATATTTTTATTCTCTTTTCCAGTATGTTTGAGGTTGCAAGTTAACCCAGAAAATAAGAATCAGTTTGCTGGGATTAGCCCGGAGAGAGGATTTGCAGATTTTATATTCGCCCATGTTGTGCTGCATTTGGTCGTAATGAACTTCATTGGTTAAGTTGTTACTGTTTTTTTGTACCGAAAATGTGTAAAATAACATTTAAGTATAATTAAAGTTTATAATGTAAATGCTTGTGTTTATTTTTCTGTTGTAATGAAATCAGGAAAATGCAGACAAATTTATTAATATAGGAATGTCTCATAAAAGTTTGAGTAAATGGGAACTGAAGATTAAAACTTGTCGATATTAAATACACAAACTTTTGAAGATAAGATCCTTGTTAAGATATATTTATTTTATTACCGATAAAAGTTTGATCATTACCACAGTACTATTCACTTTATTGTTTGAATAATTTAACAATCAAAAATGGTACAAGTAAAAACAAAAATGTCCAGTTCTCAGTCAAAAGCAGCAGACATGATTGTTGAAGATGACAAAAAGGATGAAATTTCAGTTTCTAATTATGGGTTAAAGGTAAGACTGAATCATACTTATCCTGAAGACCGTTCTCAAGATTTTATGCCATCGTTGAGGCAAATATGGACAATTTTACCCCTAATTTTGAGGTATTGTAAATTTGAGGTTAGTTTAATGTTTTTCGTTTAAACTTTTGCATAATTTTATAGGTACCTCTGGTATTACATTACATCCAGACTTACAGGAAAGTCTGTCGTTATGGATTATTTAAAAACCTTAAGATCGAAACGAATATATGGTACAGTGCTCATCAAGATACGCAATTGAGATTTTCTTAATACAATGTTGTAGGTGTGCCAATTGGAGGAATTGGTTGTGGTACGATCGGGAGAGGATATCGAGGAGAATTTTGTAGATTTCAGTTGAAACCGGGGCTCTATGAGTATAACACTGTAGATGCCAACCAATTTATTGTTACCATAAAAGATGGGCATCATGAGACTATATTTCACAGCTTGTTATCAACGTTTCCGTAAGAAATTCTGATATTTCAAAGAGTTTAAAATAACAATGTATTTACTGTTATCAGGAAAAAGAGTTTGAAAAGCTGGGAGAGCTTCATTGATGGTTCTGAATGTTTTTACACGGGTTTATATCCAAGATCTTGGACAGAGTATGATTTATCAAAATATGGAGTGATGATCACTTGTAGGCAAATTAGTCCAGTCATTCCTAATAATTATAAGGTACATATGATTCATGTTAGAAAGCGAATTTCAAGAATTTCTTGTATATTTTAGGACACTTCTCTGCCATGTGCAGTCTTTGTGTGGGACATTAAAAATATCTGTGATGAGGACAGAACAGTTAGCATAGCATTTACTTTTAAAAATGGTGTGGGAGACAGATCAAAGGATAGAGCTTGTAATTATTTTTTAAATTTGAATATCGAAATAAGTTCTTATTTAACTTACTTTTACAGCTACATGTAGCTCAAAAGCGTTTGCTTTTGGTGATTCAGAAGGCGTAATTCTTTACCACACAATTGACAAAATGCAATGCTCTTATGCTTTATCAGCTAAAGTTAATCCAGTAATTAACATCTCCAAATGTTTATATTTCGATCCAAATTCTGATGGAATTGAACCTTGGATTCAGTTAAAAAATAATGGCTCTTTTGACAACATTGGTGATAAAAATTATGGTCAAGTTTTTGGTGAAATGGCTTGTGGTATTGCAACTAAAGCAACCGTTCATGCAGGGAGCACTGTAACCTCTGAACTCAGTCTTGTTTGGGATATGCCTTCTGTACAATTCCCAAATAAACAACGTAAATATAATAGATATTATACAAAATATTTTGGAAGTGAAAATGCTGTTGTGAGGATTGTTCAGTATGCTTTTGAAAATTACCCAACTTGGGAACAATCAATTTATAAATGGCAAAGCGAAGTTCTTGACAATGAGTAATCGTTTCGATATTTTGTTGATTGTGTGTTTAAAGTTGTATTTACAGAGAGTTACCTGATTGGTATAAATCAGCCTTGTTTAATGAAACTTATTTTGTGAGCGATGGTGGAACTATTTGGGTAACTGTGGATAGTGAAGAAGCAAAAAAATTGCCCAAAGGTGATCCAAGGTATTTATTTATTTATTTATTTATTGAAATCAAAGTTATTTTTACTTGCGTTTTCCTGTCGTTTTTATGTTACATGTAAAATGTGTGATGTGTTAGAAGCTGTTTTCTAGCATATTTTTAGAATAGTGAAAATAACCCCTGTTACTATATTAAACAGTTTTTGAAACAATGAAAAGCCTTTGCTACATTATGTGTGGACTAAATTACTGCAAGATCTAATTTTGCTCAAATTATTTTTATTTGTTTAAGATTGCCTAAAATATGGTGTATTTTGGGAAGCAGTTCATAGGAAATTACTATACGTCCCTATAACCTTGACATGATCATAAAGTAATACTTATCGTTAGTATTAAGCAAACTTTTATTCTATATTTTTTATGGTCGCTTTTACTTCTCAAAAAAAGTGCGTTATATGTATTAATTAACCATTTTGTAATTATAATACTAAATTACACATTTCACTTATTAGTCGTTATTCTGATGTCCTTAAATTAGCAATAATATTCACTGTTCGCACTTCCATGTCGTCTGTTTGAACTCTTAAATTGATTTCTGTTCATATGTATCAGAGTTGCTTTTCAATACTTATTCCTCAATGTTTAAACATTTTTTTTCTTTGTCGCGTTCTGTTTCTTTCAAAATCATGTCATTTATTCTTACTTTGATATTTGTATTAATTTCAGCTTTTTTCTCTCTTATTCAAATTCCAATTTTTTCTGAATCAGATATTTCTAATACGTTTTCCCTTTTTGAAATATTTGGAAATATATTTGCTTTATTACACACTCATTTACAATCCTTGTTAGTTTTCCCATTAGCATTTCTTTATATTCTTCCAACACTTTTATTTCTTTCGACTTCATAGTTTTTACTCTCGTTGGTGGTTCTCTTTTTAACACATTTTATCTATTTTCTTTCAAGCTGTATGTATTTTCAAAGTATATACAATATATACAGTCTATACTTTTGTCTTTTACCATATATGTAAATCTTGGATTATGAGCAATTCTATCAATGCTTCGACTTACTTATGGTCATTTTTAGCTGAAACTAATTATTCAAAATAAACATTGCTTTATCCAGAAATTAATAAATAAAAGTTAAATGATTTTTGACCTTATACCTTAATTTTGAAGCCAGTGTTACATGTTGATGTAGTTGCAATTTGTATCTATAACCAAATTTCATTGATATCGGCTTAATGACTTGAACTTTGACCTTCAAGTCAGATTAGCTAATTAATAATTATAGTTAATAGATAGTTAATTCAGTTCAGATCAAATAAGATCAAGTCTTAGAAAGTCATTTGGACTATTTCAGTTTTGAGAAGAGAGCCGAACAATTTTCAAAAAAATAAATTTCTTTTCGGAACTTTGAAAATTGTGCGTGCACTATCAAAATTTTCTTTTTTTTTAATAATGCGTTAATTGAACCTACACGAAAAACCAAAATTAGCTGGAATATAGGGGGTGTATTCCATGAATACAACGAGATTACACTTCCTATATTTTATAATGAATTCTTTTTTTTAAGTGAAAGTCATATCTTTTGGAAGTTTAACTGTTGAGTAGCATGGGCATTACGATAGAATTTGAACTTCTAGAATTTCGAATAGCTACTATCAAAACTGAGATGTGAGAAGGTGCACATTTTATGGGATCCTCTATACAAGTTCGTTTCGGTGAGGAGTGCGTGGATAGAAGTGCCACCTTGACGCTCGAACCATTTTTTAGAAAATGTTAACTTTTGGAAATTGAGCTGTTAATTGCGTATTTGTAGAACATTGAAATTAAATTTTTCCTTTTTTTTCGTTGTCTGTTCGAGCTTTTAATCCTAAACAAGAAAGTTTTTGTGTACTTTGTTTCTAACATGGCGTTGCGTTGTACACGAAATTTATATTGTTACAGGATAGAGCTTGGAAAATTCGCATTATTGGAAGGTCATGAATACAAAATGTATAATACTTACGATGTTCATTTTTATGCTTCATTTGCTTTTGTCAAGAATTGGCCTCTTTTGCAACGTGTACTTCAGTATGATATGCGAGATGCAATATTTACGGAAATTCCAACCAAAGTTAAAATGTTGTACGATGGAGCAGTGGTAGAACGAAAAGTACCAAATACAGTACCTCATGACATAGGAGACCCGGGTACAATATTTTTTAAAGAAAATGTTGCTAATTTTTAATTTTTTTTCGCGTAGGCGAAGAACCATTTATACTGTTAAATTCATATCCAATCCACGATGTGAGCCAGTGGCGAGATTTAAACATCAAATTCGTTTTGCAAGTCTTCAGAGACGCATTTGTAGCAGGCTTAGATGATTCAGCAATTTCCTATTTGCAAGATATGTACGATGCTTGTTACACTGTGATGCATAAAACTTTAGAATTTGATATTGATGGTGACGGCTTGATAGAAAATTCAGGTTCACCTGATCAAACTTTTGACACATGGGTTATGACGGGTTCAAGGTACAACAGATACAATTTTAAGACATCACTTTTAAATAATTATTTCAAGTGCCTATTGCGGTGGCCTTTGGTTAGCTGCTTTGTTTGGCATGACGAAAATCGCTGATCTCTTGGAAAAACACGATGACAAGGAAAAGTTCCAAAAGCTTCTCGATAAAGGAAAAATGGCTTTCGAACGGAAATTGTGGAACGGGAAGTATTATAATTTTGACTGTTCGAATGAAGAATGTCGTTCCATCATGGCAGATCAGTTGTGTGGACAATGGTATCTGAGGAACAGCGGGTTCAATTATGAGGTAAGTCGATTCAGTTCAAATTTTGATGTAAGTTTTACTAAANNAACAATTTATGAAAATAACGTTCAGTCATTTTGTAATGGCCGGATGGGTGCGGTTAACGGCTTCATTGATGGAACTGTTGATAAGTTCACCATACAGAGTGAAGAAGTTTGGGTTGGAGTGACCTACGCTTTAGCTGCAAGCATGATACAAGAAGTGCGTAATCAGATTCTTTTTGTCTTTTGGTATCAATAAGAATTTGGAAATTTTTACTAATAATGATTTTAGGGAATGTGGAAAGAAGCGTTTAATACCGGAGGGGGCATGTATAAATCAATGACGGAACGTTGTGGACTGGCTTTCGACACTCCAGAAGCGTTGTACGCAACTAAGTACTATAGATCCATTGCTTACATGCGTCCACTTAGTATATGGTCAATGCAATTAGCCATTGATCAACTTAAGAAGAATACAAAATAATTGCTTTGTTATGACAACGTAATTAAATTTTTTAATGTATTGTTTAAACGAAATTTGTCTTAAAGTTCTAAAGTAAAAAATCTTATGTTCAGTAATCTTAGAGCTTTTAATCGTTAAGGGGTTTTACATGAAGCTTCAGAGGTCGTGCCATACCATAAAATAATTTTACTTCAAAAACCATATCTTCATGCGGCCACTTAAATTCGAAGTTTCGAATAACCTAAAAAAGTAAAATTAAAATAAAAGTTGATGTCGTTTCAGGTGCAGATTTACTTTTAAAAGTGCAACTTCTAGTTCCAAATTAGCTAATCTCTTCCCAACGCATCCTCTTGGACCATAACCGAATGGTGCATACACAAACGGATTAACATTTTTGTACGATAATTCTCCAACTGTTGAGGAGAGCCATCTTTCAGGTAAAAATTTATTTGCTCTTGCGAAATGTTGGTCCGTTTTGCAAAGTATCAAATGGTTGGTTACCACATCAGTCTGAAACAGAAATAGGTATTAAAGTATTGAAAATAACAAACAGTATTAACTAGTTTTGCAAATGTACGGTGGTGCAAATTGGACCTACCCCTATAGGAATTTGGTACCCTCCTAAAACAATTTTTTTTACAGTCGTCCTTAAGTTTCCACCACCAATAGGCGCGACTCGTAAAGTTTCTTTGATAACAGCTTTAAGATAAGAAGCTTTTGATAAAATTTCTGTGGTAACTGGTGCGTCTTTGATTTTAAGAAGAGTGAGAGCTTCCTTTCTCAATTGCTGTTGGGCTTCTGGATTTTTGGCCAGAAAATATAAAGCCGCTCCTAAAATTCTGCCAGTCTGTAAAGTAGCAGAAATGACATTAGTGTTTTAGGATTTCAATTTTTCCTCTTAACTGTGTCAATCCCTGCTGTCATCATATCAAGTGCCATTACGACTGCCAGATCTCGATCACCTTTTATCAGTTTTTGTAAAACATTTGTTTTATCTTCTTGGTCAGTTTTTTGACTTTCTAATTTCTTCATACATTGGTTTATGTATTTTAAATTTGTGCTGAAATTAAGGTGATTTAATCAAATAAATATTGAAAAAATATAATACCCACTCTGTCATAAAGTCGGAAACTTTAAAAAATTTTCTCAAGTCTGGCGTACTTATTACTTTCCATAATGAAGGCATTACGTCCAATTTATACATCAACGGAAACAATTGTAAGACATTTTGTATTAATTTTTGCGGTTCTGAATCCGTTTCAACATTTCGTTTTAAACATCCTTGAGGAAAACAGTATTTTAATGGCAATATAAATGCAGTAAATTGAAATTACCTAAATGTTTGTCCATTGTAACGACACCTATCGATTCTAAAGACCATTTGTACAGTTCAGTGTTGAAGTTTTCTGGCATTTCTCCGTTTGAATTTTGTTCCGAAAGATATTTTATGTTATCATTTAGCTCATCTGCAACGAGATTCATTCTATCCACGTACTGCAAAACATTTCTTGGTTGCATTAATATGGGATTTACCATGGATCTCAGTTTAAACCATTCTTCTCCATGCCTGAAATTACCTAATTTATACTTTCTTTTTACGGTATATAGGCACTCTTGAAAAATTGATGTTTGTTTTTAGATTATTTTGTAGAATTGGAAGTACATACGTCATTAGGAGCCCTGCGCTCTTAAAAATGTTTGGTCTTGATTTTCTGTAGTATTTTCCTACTTCAGTTCCTTCTCTGATTGGCCATACCCCTTCATTTCTGTATAACTAAAATTTTAATTTTACACTGATAACGTGAATTTAATATTTATGTGACTATACCGTCTCAAAGTCGTTTACGTCAAACAGTAGTACCATTGGTTTTCGACTCAACATACCTTTCAAAATCATCACATCTCCATATTGCTCGTGTAATCTACAAGTTTTAGAATTGTTATTCTGGAGAATAATTTCTTATTGATCAAATTTATTTCGATTGTATTTGTAAAACTACAGCTCAAAGAGTAATTAGGAGTAAAATAAAAGAATTCCAATTGTTTTATATGAATCAGAACCAATAAAAGGAAATAAAAACTTACATTTTGAATAAATCAAGAAAATTTATACCATAAAAAGTCCCAATTTTGGGTAGAATGAATCTCCAAGTGTTTCCGATAATAGGCAAAGGTTTAGGTCCAGGAATCGCCTCGAATGGTTTTGCTTCATCCCATCCATTTGGTTTGATGTCTGCATTATCCAGGGCATTTAAGTTTCTGTAATGTTCAAGTTTCTTAGGATCCAGCGATCTTTCGATGGTGTTGTTGCAAACAGTAGTAGATATAAATCTTTTAGCTCCATCGTGGGTAATAAATCTTGGTAATTTCATTTCAATCGTTCTGAGACGTATAATGATAGTCCATAAAACTGATAATATGGTTGTTGATGCAGTATTACCTTAAATGAATAAACAGATGTTTCCTATTTGAACACTGAAGTGAATAATATAACTAATTCGTGTATTTTTAATGAATGTTGACGTGTTAAGGTCGTCTAAAGTCAGCTTAATTGAGTCGATGTTATAAGTTCGGTTGTTTTATTTTTTACAGTTTGAGTAGATAGTCTAAAACGACATCTTGATATTTATTATCTTTTAGGATGTAGACATTAAATAAAAGAAACTTGGGCTGATGCAAAAAAATCGTTCTAATTTTAAACTAAATGTGTTTTATTATTATTTTTTAAGAATGCAAATGCTGTAAAAACTAGAATAAAAGATCAAAATAAAATTAAATTTTATTTGTGCAAACGTACGTAATGTAATTCGAAAATATAGTTTTAAGATGGGTCAATACAGTGAAATGTGACTGGTCAATCGTAATTTTTTAAATGCAATTTTTATTTGATTCCAGAAGTAATTTAAATTTATTTTTAGCCATTGAATCAGGACTCAAGATTCAAAAGATTCATTTTAGGTATATGTTTTTTTATTCTGAAAATTTTCTTATTGATGAATATTGCAAATTTTTAAGGAATTTCAGCGTTTGTCAAATTTTTACGTTATTTGATTTACACTCTTTTTTCCAAAACCGTAAATTTATTATAAAAACGTCTTTTATANNAGTTGGTGGGTATCATCAGCATTGAAAAATTGATTTATTTTTTATTTCTGTAATTAATTTTGTAATCATTTGACATTAAGAAATGATTTTTCACTATGACGATCCAAACAGCTCCACAATAAATTGAAAAGTACCTTAACAGAAATAAATAGGTTTATGTTTTGAGGTAACACATCATTCCATTTAAAGATTTGTGTTTCTGTGTTTTAGGTAGTTTATAACGTAAAAATGTTTCTAAATTCTGTTGATCTTTCTATCAGATTGGTGGTCCATTAGTATCAATATTAAAACCAAACGAACGAAACTGCGGAAATAACGTTAATAATGATAATAGAGACGTTAAACATTGATACTACGTTCAAAATTCTTCCGTTTTTATAAATAAATAACATCAAATACTTACTTCATAATAAACAACAGAATTATGTTGTAATTATGTGAAATTTGCTATTAATATCAGTCGCTAGCGTGCAACGTTAACACATTTTTAAACACAACAAAATTAGATGTATTTTACTGGCGATGTAGATTTGGAGATTTTCAAGGTCAATTTGTTATTATTAGATAACGCACATACCGCGAAGCGGAGAGCTATCATTTTGTAATATAATTGATCTTTTGTGGTTATATCTGTCCATAACTGTAACATCCAACTTTCTTTTTAAATATTTTCTCCGCTGGACTTGCATTCGCCATTTCTAAAGCTCTGTAGGCATGCTATTAAGATCTATTACTTACGTTTGCCCATTTGGTATGAGTCTATACAGTTAGTCTTCAATCAATTTTAAAAGAATAAAAAATAAAATGGCGATATAATCACACTTTTTAATGTATTTATTAAATGATTTTTTTTTAAGTTCTAAGTAATAAATTTACATACATCTTATGACGTTTTAATTGTTAAGGGGTTTTACATGAAGCTTCAGAGGTCGTGCTATACCGTAAAATAATTTTGTTTCAAAAACCATATCTTCATGGGGCCACTTAAATTCGAAATTTCGAATAACCTGAAAGATAAAAATAAAATAAAGACTGTTAAAGGTGCAGATTTACTTTTAAAAGTGCAACTTCTAGTTCCAAATTAGCCAATCTCTTTCCAACGTACGCTCTTGGACCGTAACCAAATGATGCATAGACAACGGGATTAACGTTTTTATACGATAATTCACCAATTGTTGTAGAGAGCCACCTTTCAGGTACAAATTCATTCGCTCTTGGAAAGTATTGGTCCATTTGGCAAAGTATCAACTGGTTGGTTATCACATCGGTCTAAAATAGTGTTAAATCACTAAGTTGCGTGCTAAAGTAACAGAATTATCCAGTTTTGCAAATATAGAGTGAACTTACCCCTGTGGGAATTTGGTATCCTCCTAAAACAACTTTTTTTACAGTCGTTCTTAAGTTTCCAGTGGCAATAGGCACTAATCGTAAAGTTTCTTTGATAACAGCTTTAAGATAAGAAGCTTTTGCTAAGATTTCTGTCGTAATTGGAGAATTTTTGGTTTTAAGAAGAGTAAAAGCTTCATTTCATTTCATTTTCATTTTCATTGCTGCTGTGTTTCTGGATTTTTAGCCAGAAAGTATAAAGCCGCCCCTAAAATTCTACCAGTCTGTAAAGTAGTATAAATGTTATTTGTATACTTTTAGAATTTCAATTTTTTCTCTTAACTGTATCAACTCCGGCTATCATCATGTCAAGTGCCATAACAACTGCCAAATCTCGATCGCCTTTAATCATTTTTTGTAAAACATTTGTTTTATTTCCAATTTGGTCAGTATTTTGACTTTCTAATTTGTTTACGTATTGATTGATGTATTTTAAATTTGTCCTGAAATTAAGATCAACTAATCAAACAAAAAAATACTGAAAAGAACGTTATACTCTGTTAAAAAGTCAAAAGTTTGAAATATTTTTTTCAAGTCTGGAATGTTTATTATTTTCCACAGTGAAGGCATTATGTCTAGTTTATGCATCAATGAAAACATTTGTAAAACATTTTGTATTAATTTTTGCGGTTCTGAATCCTTTTCTCCATTTCGTTTTAAGGATCCCTAAGGAAAAAATGATTTTAAACCAATAAAAATGTAGCAAATTAAAATTACCTAAATGCTTATCCATTGTAACGACACCTATCGATTCCAAAGACCATTTGTACAGTTCTATGTTGAAGTTTTCTGGCATTTCTCCATTTGAATTTTGCTCCGAAAGGTATTTTATATTATCATTTAGTTCATCTGCTACAATATTCATTCTATCCACGTACTGCAAAACGTTTCTTGGTTGCATTAGTATGGGATTTACCATTGATCTGAATTTAAACCATTCTTCCCCATGTCTGAAAATTACTTTAATGAGTATATTGGTTTTGAAAAATGGAAATATTAGTGTTTGTTAATTAATATTTGTTGTTAAATTATTTTATATACGTTGATAGAAATCCTGTGGTCTTAAAAATCTCTGGTCTTGATTTTCTATAGTATTTTCCTACTTCAGTTCCCTCTCTGATTGGCCAGACTCCTTCATTTCTGTACAACTAAAATTTTAATGGGTATTGTTAACCTAAATTTAATGTTTATGTGATTATACCATCTCAAAATCTTTTTCATTGAATAATAGTACCATGGGTTTTCGATTCAACATGCCTTTGAGAATTGTCACATCTCCATATAATTTGTGTAGTCTACAATTGTTACAACTGTTATTTCCTAAACTGATTTTTGTATTGATCATGAAATAATTCAAATATATTTCAATTGTACTTTGTGATACCACATAAGTTCCAATTCATTCACTTTAACTAGCAAATATTAAATCAGTGGTAAACTGGTAAAAGAGAATTGTAATTCACATTTTAATTACGTCAGTTAGATCCACTCCATAAAAATTTCCAGTTTTGGGTAGCAGGAATCTCCAACTATTTCCGATAATGGGCAAAGGTTTAGGTCCAGGAATCGCGTCGAATGGTTTTGCTTCATCCCATCCATTTGGTTNNATCTTTTAGCTCTATGATGCGTGATAAATCTTAACAATTTCGTTTCAATCATTCTGAGACCTACAATGATGTTTCATTAAAACTGATAACATGGTGCTTATCTTATATTACTTGCTTAAACAGTGATTCTTGTCTAAAAACTGAAGTCAGCATAATCATTAATTTTAACTGATTTGGTGTTATAAGTTTAGTTGTTTATTTTTATCGTTTAAATGGGTAGTAAAGATCTACGGAGACGAAAGATAAAAAATATCAAATCATTTCATGAAACATCGTATATTATTTAGTGAATTGCCTTTTATTGATCATGTAAATATATACAAAATAAAGATGCCAATCAAATCTATTTATTTCATTATTACTATGTAATTTCTTGATCTCGGGTCAGTTTTCTTTGTCTTTTCTTGGGAATATAGCAGATACAAGCATACAACAGTTACGTAGGTTTAGTCATCGTGTGTGTTAAAAAAGAATATAATTCACATTTTCAAAATTTCCAGTTAGGATTGTTGAAAAACGTTAATTGCTATAATTTATTACATTTACTTATTTAAATGCACCGCCACTCGGCACTCGAATGTTATGATTGTGATATAATTTAGTTTGATTATTATTGTT
>QDEB01104772.1:0-10309 GCA_004193795.1 Asbolus verrucosus | reverse complement strand
CAATTACAAACTTCCCTATATAATTCGAATTGTCATTTCACATGAAAATACGTGCAAAATAATGCGAGTGCGCTAATATTAGGTGCAGATTCTGCACCCAGATTAAATAAATTAAATCAATTTCAAAGATCCACCCAAATCAAAGATCCACACGCTCCGAATTCCAGGCCTTTCATTTTAATCATTCTCTTCGTAAAAATAAAAAAGAGAGAAACAGTTTTTCAAATTCTTAAGGAAGTTAAATGCAAAATTCCAGGAGGTATTGGGAGCTTTTTATCTTTATAAATGTATGACGGAAATAAAAATTTTACAGCTTTTAACAATTGTTTATTGTCGGCCATGTTTTTACTTTTGCTAACCTCGAAAACGACAAACTTCTTGCCTTTTCACCTTCAAGTTTGTTAACGAATTCTGAACGTGTCGAGAAACAAAGAAGATAATAAACTTATCGAAAACCTTGACTTGAATAAACACTAAACGCTCACAACACAATTATCTGTTCATAATTGAAAATATCAAGTGACTTGTTATATTGTTTTATCTATTTATTTATTTCTTAAATCTTTATTTTCGCTTAAACCTACAGGTACAAGCCAATATGCTAACAACTAAAGCCATCCGATCCTTTTCGTTTAAAATTTCTCCTATTTTGTCCGACTTTGATGAAATTATAAAATTCCACATAAGTACACCTATAATTTACGTTCTAGAGTTGTAAATGTGCATGTGCCAAAAATCCTCTGCGTATTGTTAAAGCACTCTAGTTGTGGAAAGGATCTTCTAGGTGCTCCCAATCTAAAAAAAATTGGGTGTTCCTTTGAGGATATTGAAATTCAAAACGCATCCGTACAAAGCTAATGCTTTGTGTCAAATTAGGCGAGACGTGATGCGGTGTATTACTGGTTGCGTTTTAGCAATGAGTTAACAGGTGAGTAGTTCTGTCGGTTCGATGTAATTAGTGGTTGTCGAGTAAATATATTTTAGGTCAATTTTGATTAACGGTCCGGATTAAGCTTGGCATAGCGTTCGTGAAATATTGAGAAGAAAATCACCTGAAATTCCGGAATCGTCAAAGTCGAATGCTGAATCGACCCGGATGCCGTTAGATCCTCCGCGTCCGAATGTGTCTCCAGCCCTAGTCTTACCTAAACACACATTTCATCACCGGTTACATTCAATTACGATATACTGACTCATAAAAATATTATCGACACTCGTAATATTTAAGGAGAGTTTTTATTTATTAAAGTCCAATAAAGCGTTGTAGAACAACGTGGAGCCACTTAGGCCTACCCTGAGGCGCTCATATACCGGCGTATAACTTCCACGGTGATCATTCAGCCAACATAAAACATTTTAAAGCTCATTCAAAACGTGCAATGAGTGTAATTGCCGACGTTTTTATGTTTGGCAGCGTCACCAACCAAAGGGGATCCGGATGGAAGAGTTTATTACACCGGGCAAGATATACGACAAAACTAATAAATGCTACAAGACTTTTCCGGTTTTACATCGTTTAGATACGCTTTTTACCTTTCTTTTTTGTAGGCGACGACGGGAACTGAGTAGTTGTTCTCAGCGTGGTGGGGGCTGGAATTTCTGAAATCAAAACATTGATCTGGAGCAACTATCGATTTTTTGGGGACGGAAGTTTTACCTTCTAATTTTATAACTCCGTCAGTTTCCCCGAGGGAATTTTTGGCGACGCACTTGTACGAGCCGAAATCCGATTTGTTGACTCTGCGAATTTTCAGCATCATGTATTTTTTATAGCCATTATCCATGGACACTGCTTCGTACTTATCACCTGAAAAGACATCCACAATGAAGATTCACGAGAAGCGACAAGGGTGATGTGACTGTGCATATAGAATTATTGTAATCGTGTCAAAGTTCACCTTTTCGGATGGTTGTTGTGGCGAAATTTATTATTTTAAGTGGCTTCTCGTGCACTTTTTTAAAATTTCAAGACATCACGAATATCAAATTAAATCTGCCGCTTCGCATTTCCATAAACCATACTCATAAATCAAAATGTTTTTAGCTTTGTAGATAAACTGACCATTTTTATTAAAAACCTAAGTTATCCAGTTGCGGCTGAAGTCCGTCCACACTAAACGAATATATAAATTAAAACTAACTAAAAAGATAACATTTTTTGATATTTACATTTGGTATCTGTTAAATAGTTACATAGTAACGTGGGTGTGGAAAATAATCTAAATTTCACTCACTTAAAACAATAACCTTGCTGCCAATACTTATAAAAGAGGGTATAGCATATAACGGAATTTAGATGCAATTCATCTTTATTTCAATGCTGCAAATAAAATTTCAAGAATTTAGTAAACAGGCCACGTCCGCCAGTTGATGCTCGCAACTTGCAAACGTAACATCGTCCAAATCTAAATGGCTACTTTAGGCTGGAGGAAGGTGTCGAGTCGAATTAAATGGTTTTCTAATGCTTATGTCACTGGACTACGACAATTTCATTTCTCTGAAGCAATAGCACGTTTAAATGTAAAATTTAAATTAAAATTTAAACATTCCATTTGTTAAAAAAGCCATCCTCAATCGGCCAGAATAAAATCGTTTTTTCATCATGTAATTTTTGCTTATATTCAACTGAGGTAAAATCGACAAACTGTGGCCGAACGATTTCATTTTTTTTATTTACCGTTAAGTCTATATGATATCTACAAAACGTAAAAAATTATTAGTCTTTTAAATGTGGTAAAAACTTTCATGAAATTCATATATTTTTTGAGTATACGTCTAACTTAAACCGTTAAAAATATCTCTAAAATTTTATTTTAGACTCTAACATATAGACTTAATAGCTCAGACTGGGTAATATAGATTGTGATTCAGAATCATTTAGGCTTTTAACACAGAAAAATAACCAAGGAAGAAGTGTCATTGTAGACGACTTATCTTTCTTCTTTAAAAATATCTATAAAAGTTTAAAATGATGAAAAATTTACAGTAATAAAATCTTTTAGTCCAAAGCTTATTTTCAATAAATTCTGAATATGAGAAATGTACTATCCTCCTAAAAGATTTTATTAAAAAAGAGAAAGAAACTATTTTTCACCATAGTAAAATTCGGCTAGATTTATTGTTTGATTAAATATGAAATGTAGGTGTGCCATATGGTAACTTCTTTTTTCTTTAAACATGTAGAAAATTTGGATGTCGAATTTTCAAATACTCATGTATAAAAAAGTCCATTTAAACTGGGTTTTTTGAAACAATATTTTTTGGAAAAAGTATGTCTCATTTCTAATTAATATCATACACCATNNTATATAATACGGCATAAAACAGTCCACAATGCATGCGTTATTTAAACAAAATCGATTTCACATTGCACGAAATTTTTGAATCAGATATTGTTCTAGTTATTTTTTATTAC
Source organism: Asbolus verrucosus (assembly GCA_004193795.1). Classification (NCBI taxonomy): domain Eukaryota; kingdom Metazoa; phylum Arthropoda; class Insecta; order Coleoptera; family Tenebrionidae; genus Asbolus; species Asbolus verrucosus. The sequence goes on along the minus strand of QDEB01104772.1, from coordinate 6,894 downwards.
ATTCTAAGACAAAGCTTCAAGGTTCACCGATAACAGAAAAAATAGAAAAATTTGTTATTAACTTCCACATCTGTTTTTGAAAAAAAGTACGCTTTTGTAAATGCGAGTTTGACTTACGGGCACATTTCACAAGAAAAAATTTTCAGATAAACGATTTACAAGTTCAATTTTCCCCAATAACCCTTGGGTAAGATTGTGAAGTGAATCATGGTGTGATTCAGCGATTAAATATTAATTAGCTCTGCATCCATTGCCACTATTTAACATAATTTAAACGTTGGAATGGTTCAGAGAATGTTGCATACAGATTAAATCAAAATAAAATCACAACTAAGCATATTTCTTGTTCACACTGAACTGACTGAGGTAAGTAAAGCTATTTATGTGGCAATAAAATATTTCAGTAACGTTATGAATAAATAAAATGGTTATCTTACTTCCATTAAAAGTAAAAATAATATATGATTAATGCTTTCTAGGCGGACAGGTTTCAAATTCTCAGCGTGGTTTTGCATCAAGTGAAACGTCAGAAATTGCAGTTTTCTATTTCTTGCAAATAGTAACTGAACTTGGTAAATGTAAATGTATGTGTTCATTTTCGCAATATGTATTCCTATACTTAAAATGGAAAACAGAATTCGCGGTCAAACATATNNGCAAAAATGACCCAGTTACACTACCAGTTTCGCAAATTAGTGCGGTGGATCTTTCAGTTTTGACATGCCCGATCGATTTCAACTAACATTTCAGTCGAGTCTAGTTCGGTTTTAATGAAGCTTTTTCAATCTTCCAACAAATTTGTTTTAATAAAGAAAAAAGAAAATTAAAAGTGACTTCGTCTTACTTCTTAATAAAAACGTGAAATATTAAAGTGTCCTACATAAAAGATGTTGGTCCAACTTAATAGAAGTGGTTCATTATACTCCATCAATTAATTACAGGACGTCGTGACACAAAAGTCGGAGTAATTATTTAGAGAATTGAGGATGGACAGCTAATTGGGAGAAAGTTTATACGCACTCAAGTAGCACTTAAGTGGACTTGTACGTACGGGGTAGTGATTAATCAATAGGGGTATATAAATCAACGCAGTCGTTAATCATGTTGGCTCAGGCTTATTCCACCCTAAAATAGTTTACACAAAAACAATGTTTCAAAACAATGTTCACTGCGGATAAAATGTACAAGAAGAAATTTTAATGCTGATCCCTCAGAGGCATTAAATTAATATTTGCACTTTCAAGCAATTACAGTTTCCGCTAAATGTATGCGACTGATGTAGTCACATAGAATACTAAATTAAATAAAAACGTATGCAGATTGCTGGACTTGTCAGATTAATATTTAAATCGATCCCTTCTAGCTGCAGTCCAAATATGTGTGGTGAATAAATGTCACCAGACTACCAAATCAAAGTTTCAAACCGCATAATAAATAAATATCCATGCAACTGTCTCATATGCTGCAGCTCAAAGTTCTTTGATGACATAGTTAATATTTAGTGTAGTTTATTCAGAGTGTTCATCATATGTGGCTCTGTAAATAGCCCCGCCAGACTACTATCGGTCATCCCTTGGAACGATGCTATCGGGTGTTCATTTAAAAAGTGTATTTCTTGCGGCATCTTTGTCTATCAAACAGTCAAAAGCGACTTTATGCACTTTTTAAATGAACACCCTATATTTGCTACGCTGGTACTGGAATTCCCATAACCAGAAACAAATGAAATATGTCTCACCCGTCCAACTATTTAAAAATGTTAAACAAATACCTCGTAATCTTCAAATACCTCCCATGACATTTTCATTTTGTATCTTCAGCAGAATTTTTTCAAATTTTTTACCAGAACTTCATCTTAATGATATATGCATATGTAATGCAGAATTTGATGATGCGATGTTTTCTTTTCGGAATCAATTTGTCTTTTTTCTTGATAATATTTTAGGGGTAATTGTCAAAGAAGCAAGGTTGTAAGATCGGATGCTTTGCCCAATTAAAAAAAATCAGATAACGAGTTTATCGATAGTTACACATAATACAGGAACCAACCACAAATTAACATATCTGAACTCCATGAATATTAAAAGGCACCTGTTCTGTTAATTTTGGAAAAACTCGACACGAATAAAAATGTTTTATCTTGTTTCGCAGGAATTTTAACAGGAACGTTAGAGTAAATACAACTTAACGAAAGATGGGGCCTCTTATACAAAAGACGACTATTAAAAATAAAAGGATCCCTCTTTCATTATCGTCAAAATCTACTATTTCTATAGAGTCGTAAAGCGCTACATAATATTCGAATTAAAATTGATTTTTAACATTTCTTAAATGGAACATATCTTCTGAAATGAGGGTAAGTTCAGTGTTACGTTCCATTACTCAGTAAATTTTCTAAACATAAATTTAGTCTAAAGTGTAAAATTGGAAAGAAGCAAATATCCGGTCGGATAGGTGGACCTACAAAAACTTTTTTACAATGGTCGCTTCCAGGAACACATTCTTGTATATTTTTAGAGAATTCGTATTTGTCGTGATTCCAACTTTGATCATCACTAATTACAGAAACATGAAGCAAAGTCAACAGTCCAGTTGTGCGGGCATAAAGTGACCGAATCGTGAAATAAAGTGAAAAACACAATCAAGTATAGCACTAATACGGACTCAGGTTAATTGCTGATTTAAAAGACGTATCCGCGATTTTTGGAAGCTTTTCCAGCTACTTGTTCCAATTCGCTGATCAATACGGTAAAGCAGCAGAGGGACTTTATTAATTGAAGTTGAATGAAATGAAAGTCGGTGACTAAATACACATTTTTAACAGAATCATAGAACTAAGTTAACAGACAAATACAACTACCTGAGATGATCATGTCTCCTCGTTCTGTGGTCCAATAGTTGATCGATGTTGGGAAAGCTTCGGTGCGACATTCAAGGGTGACATCTTGGCCTATGTAAGCTCCCTCCAATTGATTCGGAATCGATAGCATTGGAGGAACTGCACACAGACACAAGTAATAAATCAACACAGTGGAATATTATCGAACAATATGTATATAGACTCACATTGTACTTTCAACTGAACCCTCTTGCTTATGGATGGGGGAACCCCGTTTGATGCAATACACAAGTAGACGGCCATGTGAAGTCTGCTAACTTTCGTAATAAATAATATTTCCCCATCGACAACATTCACTGGAACAGCACATTTACACAATATTATTGTCGATTCCGAACAATGGAAATAAGGCTTTTATTTCACATTTGATGCACCTAATTTACATGATGCACCGTATCGAAACTGCTGCGAGGAAACGTCGATAAACCGACTCAGATCTCCAAACAACCGTTTCCAGAATATTATGGAGGCAAATAATTTACAACAAATCGAACAGAAGTGAGCGAAATGCTTTTTTTCTGTTTTAATTTAATTAACACGAGTCTGTCGGTTACAATTTCTAGTAAACGACGCTGAACAAAACCGGAAATTGCCTGTTTCTAGAAAAACTCTAAATATAAAATTCTCTAATTGTAAGGGGCAGGTTTATAGTTCTTATTTAAATGTAATATTGCTTGGTTATCAGGTACGTCAACTGCCCTGAAAAAAACATGTTCAAGAATCAATTTGTAAAACTCTGTTTTCAGTCGGATTAAATTTGAATTTTTCAAACGTAAAACTAGATATTTTACTTCTGTTGTTTTTGTTTGGGGTAAACCGAGGGAAACCCTCATGTTTGTGATATATGGATTTCAAATTAGCATCTAATTTTTAAAATTGATAAAGCAAATACGATTTTTTTTCATTTAGGACATTGTTGAAAAATAATTTATTAAAAGTACCATGGAAAGATTGCATGACTACTTTTCCCGCACAATTGCTTTGTTCTAGGTTTCTCTAGAGAAGACATAAAAACTTTGTAATAAAATGTGAAGAAAAGACCTATTTATTTTCTGCTTATAGAAACATTTTTACGACTTCAATAATTGGGTAATTACTGTTTGTTTCATCTTAGAGATTTTTTTGTTAAACCTTCTTAGATATCTAACAAAAAAACAAATCAGCACTTTTCTTCAATTCTGTTCGCTATAGAGGTGTCTCAAAATTATTGGGAGATCATAAAACATAAAAAGATAATCGAGTTTTGATATAAACTCACTTTTTTTCTAAGATGCCACCTAAGAGAGTTACAGTCCATCAAAAAAGCACTTTATTTTTAAACAATTCTAAAAGGTCGCGAAGCACAAAAGGAAAATTTGGTACTAATTTTAATAAATTAGAATTATATACCTTACTTAAAAAGGATAAGTTTAGTGGGTGGTAATTTTTTACCATTTTTTTTTTGGTTATTCTTTTTCTTAAAATTGATTCCTTAAAACAAATATACCTCAAAAACTAAATAAAATGGTTCTCTTATCGCAACATTTTTCTACTCAGTTGTTACAAAACCAAGTAGAAATAGCTTGCGATTAACACAATTTATTACAATAAATACATATACTAAAAAAATAAAATACCAAAATAAAAGTTTAAAATTTTAAGGGGCCGTAACTTCCTCAGGAAGCACTTTGGACAAAAGGTTTGTGTTAAAGGGCCTCTCATGGTTTCATGTTGTACCATCTCCAAAAAATACTGACGATTAATTATGAAACACTTGCATGTTTCTACCATTGTTTTTTGGGTTCCAAAATGCACTTAAGAAAATTAAATAGAGGCAGTTGATTGGACGACGACATAACCATTGTCCATTATTTTTGTTATCTATTATGTGTTCCCTTCACCATCACGCGTCATAGATTTTGTAGTCAATATTATAGCTAAAGTGATTACGCTTAGCTCAGATAATCTAAAACCAAGCCATAAACTTTTATTTAATCCGATCTAACCCCATTCTGCCTTTATTTCAGGCAAATCAAAAAGTATGGTAGCAGCAAAATGGAATAAATCAATAACTGATGTAATAAAAAACGAGAGTGAATAAATAAAGCAAATAGAAGGAGAGAAATGGGTTTAAACAATGTAGAAAGATTTGAAAATTATCTAATTTCAGAACGCGTTGGAGTTTTAATTGGGAAAATTTTTTAAGTGTTATTTTAGTAACTTCGGTGAAATTTGGAAAACATAAACGCAACCTACCACTTTGAAAATCATTTGAATGACGCATAAAGAGTTTTATATAAGCACCCTCATTTTATATTTAAAAATCATGTCGAGGGTGGGCGCTAACAAACAAGATTTACATCATTAAAACAAATATGTTTTTAAGGATTTACACTCGGCTGCTTTTTGCAAATAATTGTGATATTTTAATTAGACCAGTACCAACTGCATATTAAAAATAACGAATTAGTTTCACAACGTGGAAATTTTTCTCAGACGAATAACAAATTTTCCACACAGACTCGTTTTCGTCAGGCTTATGTTCTTTTCTTTGCTCAATTTATATCAATTTACAGCAAGAATTCGAGAAATCCGACTGTTTAATTTACCTCGCTTAATTTTATATTAAAAGATCTTATTTACGCTTGCAACTCGATTGTATTCCGCACAAAAAAATAAACAGATTATTGTTATTCGTTGCAAGAATTTTTATACAAAGAAGCTACATTAGTGAGTTAATTAAGGGAAGAGCGTAGTAACATTTCCATAATTAAAATTAATTCTCTACTTAAGCAATTTTCTTGTATTTTTTATCATCGTTTAAACAAGTGAAGAACCTTCGACAATGCTGTTCGCTGCCAATTAGGGTGTGCTTTTCTTTTTGCAATTTATGTTCCAGCTATTAGTCGATTGTTAATAAATTTGTTTTGCTGAAATAGTGTTTGTCTAAATTCTGTATCAGTTAATCATTTAGTGTAAATGGCTATTTAACATTAATTATAGTTTGGATGTTTAAATTACCCCTATTACAACGAATAATTAATTTTGTTGATTTGTGTGATAGGGTTGTTGTTATACAATTTCGAAAGTGGTCTCTAACGACTCGAATCAATATTGGTTGTAAACGCATTTATTAGCTTAATTCCTTCCATTGGCCGTTTTCTTTTATAACTGTTTTAATTTTACAATCCATGATATTACATGAATAGGTAGATTACTATACCAACATCAGTATCCCAATTCGGAACTATCCAGTTGCTATGGTAACGGTTTACTATGTTAGTACTAAAACCGAAGCTTTGGTAAATATAGGTATAATAGTTGTGTATTCCACAAATTTACAAGAATTTTTTTCATCCCTACTAGTCTTTGCTCTTTATTTTTTTCTTTATAATTTTCATCTGTACTATTATCAAACTTTTTCATTATTCTTTCGCTGCGCTCCTGTAATTACCTACTATTACCTCATGATAAATGAACTGGAAAATTTAGAAATGATTTTTGTGAAAAATTTTGACTAAGTTTTGACATGATTAATCAAATTGTTGTTTTTATTGCTTCTAAAAAGAGAAGTATCTATTATGACAGTGATTTTTTGAAAATCGTGGGGAATTTTTGAGATTCCATCTGTTGGTTGTCAATATTTAGTTTAAACTAAGAATAGATTAGGACCATTAAATTTATAACAAAGACTAGATTTCAAACAGGAAATGAAAATGCTTGTATTTGTACAATTTGAAATATTAACATCATATAATTTGGGGAAGATTTCTAAAAACGAATTGGTTTTGTCATTTCTTCCAAAATATATCAAAATTTAATAATAAAACCAGCAGATGAAAAAAGTAACGATTCAGTTGTGGACTCATCTGATCTATTTATACATGGTAAAACGAGAAGAGGGGGAAAAATACTGTTAAATCATATTTGGTGTCAACTTACATTCGAGCACAGTGACCTTCAGGCCTTGACCTTTGACCCCGAGGTCAATGACTTTTCGGCCTTGACCTTTAACA
>QDEB01104737.1:7336-33038 GCA_004193795.1 Asbolus verrucosus | reverse complement strand
TTTTTTTTTATTCTTACGAAAAATAAAATTTAAACCTTAAGCCAGTTGACATAATTGAATTTAACGTTTTGTGAAAAATGTACAAATTGAAACAGAAATGATGGTTGTGGCGCCATCCTTGAAGAGATAGTGAAACATTTATAAACTCTTTATAGGATTCTTCATTCACGTAAGATATCGCCTGGATAAAGAAGAGTTCTATAACTTGCAACTGAGATATTTGAAACAGATGTCTCTCATAGTCTTTTTTTATTTTTATGAAATTTAAAACTTTAACCTTGATATAATTAATAACTTATTCACCTTATTTTTTTTCCCCAGTTGTTTGAAGTTAAACTACATTTCTTTATTCTTCGCAATCTAAAACGAGAATTGTTTCATCAAACTGCTGACTTTTTTTTATCATTAGCACTGTGATAGAAGTTAAAGAAACACAACTTTTTTGTCACTGTTTATTACTATGAAGTTATGATATAATTTACTTAGATAACATTTACGACAGAAAAAATGAAAAAACAATAGAAGTAAATGTCCTTTGCTTCCTTTGAACGAAATAACGAACATGAAACAACCTATTTCTGCATATTACGATATTCTTTTTTTTTTTGAATAAGATGAAAATTTTATCCTCTCACGTTAACTGGCATTTTTACATTCTATTTTATTTTATTTATTACATTATTTATATTTATATAATTACAGAAGAATATAAAATGTTATTCCTATGGGAAAATGGAAATTCTAAAAATTAGTAAATTTTGGTCAAAAAGTGCCATAAATTCGTATAAAAATGTCCAAATTGTTGTAAAAATTCATTATTTTCAAACACCCCCTATCACTCACCACCCTACAACTTTATAGGCCTTAAAATTAGGAACGTTCACAAAATATGTAAAAATCATTAAAAAAAGCTTAAAAACAACTGAAAAAAATGAATCTCCCAAAAATGCCTTTTATTTCTGGCTTACCGGGAACTGAGAGAATACTCTCTAAATCCATTCCATGTAGTCACGTAGCAGCCAGGAGCGTAGCTACAGGGGGAAGTTGGCAAAATTTTTTGCAATTTAGATGCAATGAAGGACTGGAATACATTTTCAGTTTTGAAATTACGATTTTTTGCAATTCTACACCATAAAAGTTTGTAACTTGACAGTTCCTATTCCTCATAAACATCAAAATTAAATAATTGAACAAAGTAAAGAATTTTTAAAATGAACATTTCTAAATGAAAACGAAATAGCATAATTTGAAAAATATTGTATCCAAAGTAATTACATTTACGACAGCAAAAATTTTGAAGCTATGCGTTAGACTGAAATTAACAAAAAAAAAATCCGTAGAATGCTTATTCCCTATTTAATTTGCAATAAAACTCTCGTCCAATCAGTGTAACTGACGCATTTTTTGACTTTACCAAAAAGAGCAAGTGTTCCTTAGATTACATTAATTTCATTGCATAAAAAATATAAATCAGTTTTAAATTTAAGCAAATGCCAAAAAGGTATTCCGAAAATGCCTTTGGGACATTACCTACCTTTAATTTTTCTCCTACAAATATTTTTGCAATTACAGTCATTATTTTAGCAAATTGTTGTAGGGATTTTCATACTTGCCCTTACAATATAGTCAACAGAAAATGGGTTAAAATAAAACACAGTCAATTGTATTTTGACTTTTTATTAAAATTTAGGCCCGTCTCTGTACATCAAAATAACAGAACATGAATATTTATAAGATCATCAAAAGCTGACGAAATTAAAAATTTTGAATTTTTTTTTGGCCCTCCCTCCTCCACTTCCTTAAAAAATTGTATATTATATCGAAACGGTCATTTTTTTAATTACTCTATTACTTTTATAAAATCATTTCAAAAAATTATACTAGTAGCTGCATATTTCATATAATTTCAATTTAATGATTGAAAATTTTTTGGCCCTCCCACCTCCACTTCCTTTTTTCTCTTTTGCATAATTAGTGAATTTTTTCATATTCATTTATTGTCACCACAATCACTAATTTAACAAAGTCTAAACATAATACAAAAAAGTGACCGACTTAATATAAATCTTCTGATTTGGAAAATGTGGCCTCCAGGACATTCGGAACAAACAGCAATTCTAACCGATCGGGCCTAAGCTAAAACCGCCATTTCCACGGAACTACCTAAGCATCTTCATTTTTCATTCTAAGTAGGATAACTACTTATTAGTTGATTATGAATGTATTTTGACATAATTTCAATTGTTTCTTCTTATCTTGTCAATCTATTTTAATTACGATGGTTCCAATACCTGTTGGTCACATGACAGGAAATAATTAAAATGCTGAATTTAAAAGCCAAAAGGTACAATCACTTTTTTGTATTACTTTGTTTAGGTCATTTATGAATACAGCAATTGTTTTTATTTTATAAATTTTGGCCTCCTTCCTCCCTTTCATGATCTTAGTTTTTAGCATTTGTATTCAGCATTTTAGTACTTATCAATAAACATTAATAAATAAACATTTTACATTACATATAACAGGTACGAAAAGGTAAGAGGTATATTATCATAGGTACGACGGAATGTTACGTATCTAAATATAGAATTATCTAGACATCAGCAGTTATTAATGAGGTATAAGTATGATTTGGTTACAGTTACTGTAATTATAGATAATTATAATGAATAGATACAGTTTCTTTTAGTTAAAAATTCCTCGACTTAACACTACAGTTAATCTACTTATTTTTTTCATAATTTTAAAATATACAATTCTACACAACGTTTCTTATATAATCACATTAATGTATGTTGCAGAGTGAACCAGTTGAATCCAGAATTCCAAAAAAAATTTCTTCATCAATTTGTCATGTTGTCTGCACGATTCAAAAATTGTCCTAACTTTGTTGTCGAAGTCACAATTTTTAGTTTCTGTTTGCTCTTTGCGAATGGTACGAAAGAAAAATTTGGCCCTCCCACCTCCACTTCCATCAGTATTTTTCATTTTTTGTATTTTTTTAATTTTGTTTTGTATATTTTTTTATCGCGTGGTTTGATTTTAAACCTAATTTTTGAACTAAATTATTAAAATATTATTTTTGCTATATTTTAAAAATACGGATTTCGTAATGTGTATTACTATTTGAAAAATATTGGCCCTCCCTCCTCCCTTTCATCTTTCACTGTTCAATTTTTTCATTTTTCATTGCGTTTTATGTTGCGCAAACAACATTTTGAATTCAACAGCAATTTCGAAGTACCCTTATATTACTATATACATACAGATGGACACAAATAAGCTGAACATTCAAAATCGCATATCTTAAACACATAAAAGTGATAAACTACAGTAATTTTAGGCACATTTATTTTTATATTTAAAATCTTTGGACACATTAGTCTACTACATTTTTATAATTTTTAAAATGGTACATAAATACGCAATCTCTACACTATTTTGGCACAACCCTATTTCATAGTAAGATTTTCTTTATGCCAGAATGAAACACCATTACATCCTTTATGGTAAACTACATTCCACAACTTCTTTGTCACCAACCCATGTATACAGACAACGAATTCCATCAGTGATACAAAATATCAATAAATAAAACACAAAATAATTTGGAAAATTCAGATTTACAGAACCACACTTACATAAATCTGTCCTTTTCGGACGGCCGAGTAGGTTAAAAAGTTGCATTTTTGCATTCAAAATAACTGACCTGAAAAATTGATCACGTCCTATACCATACTCATCTGCGAATTTCATCAACGTTTTTCGACTATTGATCCACCCGAACTCTATCATATATTATGTATAAGTTTGGACACAATAATAGAAAAAACAAAATTTAAATAAACCGCCAAAACCGCGGATATTGGCGGCATATTTAAAATTTGATTTTCCTACCATACATGAACAAACTCTGATTTTTTTCACTTATTGCTAACGAAATTTGTTTCCATTGATCAAGATTATAATTATGTTTCGAAATGTAAATGTTTCTGATTAAATGTTAATAAATACCCACGTTGTAGGTAACAAGTAAAAATAAAATTTGGCCCTCCCTCCTCCACTTCCATCATATTTTTTAAATTCATTTGTAGTAGATTTTGCATCGCATGTTCATGCATTTATTGCAGATATGGTCAAGTCCCAATAATAATAATAAAAATATAACTAAACCTCCTGTCATCAGTATTAGATTTTTCAGATATAAATCTTGATAGTTTTATGTTCAACTCTCTTGATTCTCTTCATATTTTTGGTTTTTTCGACGTTTGTTAATTTTACGATATTTTTGTTTAGGGTTCATTGTTGTTCCCTTTTTTATTTTAGTGTATTTTTATTTCGTAGGTCTTCGTTATCACGTCGACTTTTATCGACTATTTTTATTTCATTTTTTTTTTTTGCTAACATGAACATCCGACTAAATTTAATCGCAAAATGTGCATTTTTTGTTTTTGATTTAATGATTATTTTAATAATTTATATAACGTAGGTATTTACTAATAAATATAGATATATTTTTTTACATTGCAATAGTGTAATTAAAGAGGTACTAGCATAATTATACCCTTCATTATTCATGAACCTTATTCACCAAAATATCAGCGTTTAAACTGTGCTAAGCTTTCTATAATTGGTCCAATACGCCTTGCTTTCGAGCATACATAACATATGATACTATTATAATCTTCTGTGTCATTCTGTACACATTTTGTGTGTTTTTTTATTACAGTTATTTTAAACACATACATCGACCACTAAAATATAATTTCATTTTTGCTTTAACCATGCACACTTACAAAATTTATCGTCAATTTTCTTGGTTTCAGAAGCACACATTAACATTTCACACAACTTAAAAAGTACACACAAGACGCGCCCAAAATTTGCAGTTTGATTGGTTGTCCCGACAACCACTCAAATTCCAGATTTTTGGCACGCTGTTTAAATGAACCAATTCAACAGTTGAATCGATTTTCGGCATGATTATGAATGATCAAAAATTTTTAGCTTATGACTAACACTGAGAGTGTAAATAATATCATTGTTTATTTATAGCATAAACCGGTGGCGTTGCCAAATTTACAGCATGCCAAATGTTAAAATTATTATTGCAATAATAATTTATTTTTGTTCTGTTCCGAGTTTTTTGTTAAAGATTAGTTTTCTAACTTTCTTTTGGCACAAAGGTTATTTATTTGTTTATATGTTTATACTTTTGTCCAAAATAGAAAGAATTGAGTGGAAAATTTAGGGGTCACCTAATGTGGGCATGCCTTCTCAATTTAAATAGTTATACGTAATCTTAATAATAATTACAGAATTTGGAATTGTATAGAATGGTGTGATAATTAGAATTAATTTTGCAACCTGTATTATTGACTAATTACTAATTAATTTGGTTTTTCCTTTTTGAATTTAGATATTATTTTTTCTTAAAACTAATGTAGGCAATAAACTTATGAAGCCGCACCTTATTATCTTGATGTATTTTCTGGAACACTAACGAAAGTAATATGCGCAATTAAGTTATTGTAATGAAGTACAGTTATAATAAATCGTAAATACGCAAATGTGACAGACATACTTCTCCACGTTTTCTTTTTCGCTTGATCACATTTTTTTTTTTTTTTTTGAATAGAGTAATTTACAATTAGATTGCCGGTTAACCTATTTTCGGACTTTTTTGGTCACCTGCTATTTTTTGTTTAAATCTACTGCGATAAGTCTCTTATGGCTTTTAGCCTCTAAGATTTGATGATTATGAGAATCCCAAAAATTTTTTTGAAAATAATTAACCATTTTTCATTTTGAATTCATACTTTTCAATTAATACAATGACAATTAACTTATACTTCTCAAATGATCTTTACACCATATACAAAATAAATAAATGTAGATGTTATAATTATCATTCAATTAAGTTTAAAATATCGTTAATATTTATTGAATAATAGATATAAATGTTCTTTTTTTTATTCGTATTTGTCAAAAAAAAAAAAACAAGTTTGAAAGATTTTATTTTTCTACCCAGCCTTTCATGGTAACGAAAATTCTTGATTTTATACTTAATACTTTGTATATTGCCCCTTAACCTAAATTTTTTGTCACCTAATAGTCTTTGTTTTAAATATACTAGGATAAGTTTCCGATGGCTTTTACTTTCTAAGATTTGATAAAAAAAAATTATTTCAAGAATCGCATTATTTTTTAATAATTAACCAATTATTTTCAATTTCTTACAGAGCATAATAATTTGTTGTCTTCAATTAATAAAATATTGTTCAAACGGTCTTTACACCTTATGAAAAATAAAAATTAAAATAAGATATATTTTTCCAACGTCAACTACGGCGAAGGAGCCGTGTTTTGTTATATCTTCTTTACTCGTAAGTTCAAATTCACGCAAATTTACATTTTCTCTTATTCGTATTTCTCAAAAATATTTGAAAGTTTGTATTTTTCTACCTCGAGTTTTAAATAATTCAAATTATTGATTTTAGTTGTGTTTCTTTTTATGTTGTCGATTAGCCTCTTTGGAATTTTTTAAGCCCTATGATATTGTAATTTTTTAATTATAATAGGATACGTTTCTCGTGACTTTACTGTTTAATAGTTTTATTTTAAAAATCGCATTTTTTTAAATAATATTTAACTCATTACTTTTAATTTCTTGCAAAACGTAATTTGCTTTCTTAAAATAATAAAATGTTATTTAAACTATCTTACACCTTATGAAAAATAAAAAATAGATATTCTTCAACCTCAATCAATCTGTATTTTTTATTCGCGCTTATTCTCAAAAATAAATTATTTGAGCTTTTGTGTTTTTCTACCTACTTTTACATAATAATTAGAGTTATCAATTAGGTCACTTGATATTTTTGTAGTATGTAGTACTGGATGGCGTTTTGCCTCTAATATTAAATGAATAATTTAATAATTAATTATTTTCAATTGCTTGCCATACATACATAATCATTTGCTCTCTTCAATTAACAAAATGTTATTTAATTTATCCTTCTCAAACGATCTTTATGAAAAATAAAAAATAGATGTTAATATTATTATTCAACGTCAATTGCGCTTTTTTCAAGTTTAAATTAATTTTTAATATGAAATATATTAATAATACAATATAATAAAATTAAAATTTATAAAAAATAATTTCAATGTTTTTGTATTTTTCGATTCAAACTATATAATGATGGCTGAAATCAGTATTTGTTTTTAACCTAGAGAGGAATCTTTTTAAGTCACCTGGTGTTTTTTGCGTTAAATATATAGGGACAAGTTTTTTGTAGCCTTTAGTCTCTAATAATTCATTAATGAATTGAGTTTTATTTTGTCAAATTTTTTAAACAATCCACTTATTTTTAATTTCTTGCAACGCTTTCGTCAATTAACAAAACATTAAATTAAATTTTCCAACGATCTTTACATCATATAAGAAATATTTTGATATAAACTAAAATTAATCTTCAATAATCTTTAAAAGATTCATAAATGATAAGTTTCATCAAAAAAAACCTTATGGAAGTTATTTAATGTTTTTGAATTTTTTGGATCCAAACTTTAAAACAATTGGTATTATTGATTTTAAACTGAATTCTTTTTATATTGTCGCTTCATCTATTTTTGGACTTTCCGACCATCTGGTATTTTTGGTTTTAAATGTAGTGGGATAAGTCTCATGGTTTTCAGTCCCTAGTTGGGTTTTATTTTAAAAATCACAAAAATGTTTACTAAATTAATTAACAATAAAATGTTACTTCACTTACTTACTTATTAAACGATGTTTACACCACCCAGCAAAGTTAAACTAGATGTTACAGTTACCATTAAAAGTCAACTTCTTTAATGTTGGAATTAACCCCTAATAATATTTTTTGTGACAGATGTAAATTGTCATTTTTCCTGACATATAAACACGCAATAATAAATATTTCACAATTTTTGTGAGGTTGTTATTGTTTTGTATTGATTTCATATACAATTCTTTTCGAACATTTAACATAAAATTGTTCGCATAATTCAATAAACCCTGATTTTTGTAACGTTTGTAATAACTACACCCTTTATTCTCAATTCATCACTTTGACAGTGGCGAGGCCTTACGTATAACTAGATTATAATAGATAATGTAAATGTAGCATAAATGCTATGTTCTATTTTCGTACTTAATGTCTCTTCTTTTGTTTAACTTATTTTGTAATTTTCTACAATTTTTAAAATATTTTTATTGATTATATTTGTGGTTTATTTAGTATAATAATTGACACGTCATTTGAATTTGATGGATACGCTGGTTTCTCATTATAACAATTATTAAACTTTTGAGTTTTTATTTTAAAAGGAACTAAATGTTGAGCTTTTGTCCATGCTATTTTTAAACCTCAAGTCGTATTAAATTCGCAAGTTTTGATGGTTTGAATTATAATCGCTCAGTTTTAATTACGTTTTGAAAAAATATTCTTAAAATTTAGCATTTTTGCGCCTCTTTTCATACAAATCTTTGAAATAATTATATGAAGTGGTTGTTGCGTATTTCATATAAAATCTTAAAACACTAAATGTGGTGTTTTTGTTGGTTTGTAAACGCACATATTAATATTCTTATGTCAAATCGCAAGTTCTAGTTTCTTCAATAAATAAAAAAAAAACGCTTCAAACTTCTTATTTTTGTTTTAGTAAAACCTCTGCAATAATATTTTTATAGACGTACAAATTTGTATCGCATTGCGCAATAAGAATCACACAGTAACTTTATACATCCGTACCTCTCTTTTGTAATAACAAAATATTATGCATAACTAGGTTACTATAAATAGTAAAATACCGTTATGTTAAATTTGCGTAAAAGTAGAATTCCTGCTGTTATTTGTGTTTAATCCGCTACGGGACTTTTTTGGATTTTTTAAAAATTATGGTATTAATATTGTGTCTTATTTTTACCGCCATCCCTCCCAAAGTCAGATAAAGCGATATTATAAAATTTTCGTAACAGTTTAGACCTATAATCTTAAATTGCTGCTGCGCTTGGGCATGACACTAAAAATAATCACCGTTACTATAATCGAATTGTTTTTTCAGATAGTCATACATCAAATTAAAAGTACGTTTGCTTGTTTACAACCTGAGGTTAAATACACCATGAAATTATTTTGTATTTTTTCTAAAAGTTTATGCTTGTCATAAACGTTTATACATCTGTAACTTAAGCTTGTATTTTGAAATAAAGCAAACGTGTCATCGCAAAATTTTTGTATTTTAAAGAATTTCAGGTTTGGTGGAATTCGAATTATTGACGCATTATACTTGTCAAAGCATAAGAATTTACCTGACGTTTAATCCAGGTTTTGTTTGTGGTAAGTTTTTGTTTCTTCAAGTACAACCGTGTAATAGTAATAGGATGAATGTATCTAACCATAATCTATTAACTAAAAAGAGATATGCAGAATACTGGAGAGCAGAGCTATCGATACCTTCTGTCTAAACAAATAACAAAAATCAAGAAACACATTTTCTTCAGATATCTATGCAAAATATCTATGGCAGCATTCATTTACCTAAACTGTGGCAAGTTATGGAAGCTTAAACTATAAACAAAATCTATACAAGCACTCCAAAATGTGACAAGCTGTATCATAACCAAACTGCAAAATCTTGTGAGTTTAAAGGCGTGGAGAGATCACGACACCAATGCTTCTCCCAAGTTGTAATAAAGTAGTAACATCATTGGTGGACGCAGAAATAAGGAATAGAATAGGACGACAAAGAATATACAAGAAAAAATTACTGTTTTCGACATTGTGAGTATTCAAAAATGTAGATAATTCAGTTGAAGGAAGAGAAAAGTCTAGAAGAATGAAGTGGAAAAGATAGAAATACTGGAAAAAGCAAGATGAAGTAATCATAAATGCCAACCTAACAGAGTAGTGAAAGACTTCTCATTTTCATTACGACCAAAATGAAATCATATCCATTGCAACACAGTGTTATTATGTCATGAATACAATGTTCACCTTGATTGTAATTATTACATACAATGCGGAAATTTTAGTATTTTAGTTTTAATTGCTAAAAATGCTAGAATTGTTGCAAGAATTTATTATTATTATATTCAATACATTTTCTTCCATTAACCTCACTTCAAGTTCAAAATTAATTTTATTACCCCCATTTCTTGTCAAATTAGCATTCAAAAAACATACTTCTGTAGCTTGCATTTCGCCCTCGACCACATTTTTGTTATCAAACACAGACTTGTAAAACAAAATCTACATAAGTTAGAATTATCTTAAACACAGAATTTACTTTTAAATCTAAAATACCTCGACGAAAAACATTTTGTACATTTAGTTACATGAAAGTGCCTCTGTATTTACTGTAAACACAAGTTTTTGACAACGGCAACCAGATTTGATACATTGTGTGGTAACAATGTTCTATACACTCATATCTCTCATTAAAATACAATACATAATTCCGGCCAAATTTTTTTGATTATTTCAGTATCCAAATTTTGGATTTAAGCAATCGTATGTTTACCTGTATTAATGAATTTTTCCATAAATCAATGGTTCGCCAACCAATTCAATAAAAAATTTTCGAAAGTTTTGACCCTCCCACCTCCACTTCCTTTGTTTTTTATTTATGATCTTTCACCAATATTGTGATTACATTTATGTGTGTGTATTTCATATTTATTTTAAATTTCTGTACATGACAATTTATTTTAATGAGAAACATCACTTAAAGTACACAAATAGTAGTTTGTACAGTTGGATCGACAATTAAACATTTAAGGGTGTCACTCAAGACTGCAACCTGAGGCCCCCAATTTTTACGGCAATGATGTTGATTTTATTAAAATGTACATTTTAAAATTATACTATATCTTAGAACATATAACATTGTTGTCTCCCCATTTCTCCATTTCCGATATTGTTATTATTTATACTTTGGTACACGTTTCTTAACCCTAGTGAGTTCTAACACGTTTATGGAAGCATGGACGACTCTAACATTCAGATCATATTGTATGTACATATCTGTGTTTTAATTGTAAACCAAAAAATATTTTTTTAAATTCTAATTTTTAATTTTTAGCGGAAACTTTGTTAAAAAAAAATAATATTTTGTAAACCTTCAACCTTTTTTTTCCATGTTACCGTTATATTCGTTTTTTGTGTGATGTATAGGTATGTATTTTATATTTTTATATTCACTTATATTTAGTTGTCCTAACGTTTAATACTACCTAGAGTACAGGAATATTTGTGCTGAATGGAAGTTCCTAAAATTAGATTCAGATTTATATTTACACAGTTTGTCACTCACACAAGACCTAAATTTATTTATATTAGTAACGTGATTGCACATGTGACATTATACGCAATTTAACATTTTTGGAACTGCATCACTAAACTGAAGCAAATAACTTAAAAATACAAACTTAGTTACTAAATTATACTTTACAACTAAACAATTTTTCTCGTGTTTTGGTAATTTTAAACCTTTTTATCGATTTTTGTTGTTTCTTTCTGGTGGATTATGTCGGTATTTTGTACTCTCATTTGTACCAAGTGCATATGTGAATATTTATGCATTGTTAAAGCATGTGTATACCTATGACCTGCCGAAGTTTTTGAAAATTTAACGAACATTCTCCACTTCCAATGTTGTACTTTTATACTTTGGTATATGTGTATTTTTTTACATCTACAGTGAGCGCTTGGAAGTATTTTTTTTTAAATAAATATTTAGATGGTAAGAGACTAAAACCAAGTTCATATAAGCTAGAGATTACATTTTATATTCAGTCTGGCAATTTCAGTAGTGTAAAATCTTCTACATCTTCTACTTTAACATCGTAAGATAATAGAACCGAAATAACCCAATACATATCTAATATATACAAATATATACATGAATGTTTGTGCGAATAGGAATTCCTGTTACGTTAAAAATTAACTTTTATTCAAACTTATTCAATTTGACGAGAACAGAGATCTCTGAATTTCTCTACGTAAATTATATGTGTTCAATTTGTATAATGTTCTCGTGTATTCATTAATTTTTTTGATATTTTCAAATAAAAACGAAATCATACTTTAGGGGCATACTTCATACATACATTCATAACTTTCAGGAAAGTTGTTTGGTTTTTAATAAATTTGGTTAAAAAATTGCGAATATTTTGGCCCTCCCACCTCCACTTCCTTTATTTTGTTTTTGTTCTTGATTCTATAAATATTTAACAGTCTATGTATATTAAACGTCGTATTATCTAAAGTACATGAATTTTGTGCGAATGGAAATATCTAAAGATTAAATCTACACACATTTAAGGGGGTTACCCAACTCTTTCTCCGTTTTTTCGCAACAAGTCAGTTTATTCAGTTAATAATATACATCTTAAAATTATATCTTATTTGCTAAAAAAATAATTTTAGTTTTATGTGAAATACATTTTTGTATTAAATTACTATAGTTTGTGTTAAATACCATTTGTTTCGCATTTTGATCCGTTGTTCTAAACTGCGGCAAAACCATTTAATAAAAGTCTTCTAGTTTGCGTTTTACGCAAATTATAACTTTAATTATTAGACTAGAACGAAATAGTTTTTTACATTTATCAGCTCGTATACCTTGAAAGTTAAATAGTCAAAATTTCTAAAAAATATCCTTTAAGTAATCAGTTTTGGGAATGATAGGTTTAATGCCAATTGCCAATAGTTTGCGTATAAATTGAGTGCATTATTCACTGTAAAATAGCTTATTTTGTTTATATTTGCCGAAGTTTAGACTGTTTTGAAATGTATTTTTTAAGTAATAATAATTAAATAAGTATTCTCATATTTTGGTACATTTCTTAAATCTATTGTGCGTATACTTAATAATGGACCTAGAACAATAATTTTAAGCAAACCTTTTTTTCATATTTCAAAATATTCTAACGATTTGAATAAGAATAATTAAAAATAATGTTCAAGTTTTAAAATTTAGAAGTCTGTGTCCACATAATATATTTCGTCAATCTGAATTGGTACATGTTCTCATCTCCAACCTAAAAATAAGTTGGACATGCTACTTGTGATCGTCAAAAATTTATCTTTTAAGAAATCACGAAACATGTTCATTTAAATTGACGAAATTTATTATGTGGAGACAAACTTTAAATTTTATAACCCTTGAAAATATTACACTTCTCTTAAATAAAACTATTACTCATTATTAATTAAAAATAAAATTGTAAATATCTTTAATTTTTTTATATTGAGCATCTTTATAATACATCTAAAATACATGGATATTTGTGCGAATGGAAATTCTTACACGTTACATCAACAGTCAAACATTCAACGGTGTTACTCAAATTTTCTCCCAGTGGTACTAAACTTTTACTTTAGCAGAATTATTTAAAAAATGGATTTTTTTTGTAAAATATATATTATTTGTGGAATCATTTTTCCATGTTTTCTTCAAATTAATTTATCATCAATATTAAATTGAAGCAAAATCATATAAATAACATATTTCTGCTGTTTCTTGTTAATTTTAGTGTTTCAAAATGAATGTATTAATTTTTAATAATTACTATTTTTAATATTCTGAAATAATTTTTCTTTTTTCGATGTTAGGTTTATTGTAAAATTAAAAAAAATTGTTTGACTTATTTTATGCGCATGTAATCAATTTTTTGGATGAACGAAATTTAAATATGTTACAATTCAGATGTTTTTTGAATTTGCATTAAGAATGTAAGGTATTTTTAAAAATTTTAAAATAAACACTTAACTATTTCTTAGACTGTTATCATACTTGACACTTTGTGCATACACTTAATATATAATAAATTTAACTTTAAAAAATAATAATAATAATATCGAAATTTCAAAATCTGCTACCGATTGGACTAGTTCCAATAATTACCAATATTACGTGCAATTCATTTAAAAAAATGTTTGGTCCTCCCACCTCCACTCTGTTCATTTTTTTTTTTTTAAATTTCTGATTCTTCAATGCTACCATTATATTTACATGTATCTATTTGTAATATGAGTATATGTTTCACATTCAGGCAAACCTACATTAAATCGTCTAACATACATGAATCTTTGTGCGATTGGAAACTCCTAAAAACTAGATCAACAGTCAAGACATTTAACGGTGTTATCTACCTTATTTAATTTATTTAAAAGTATTTATCTTAAAATTATACCAAACTTAAATATTAAAAATATATTACTGTGGAAATACGCATATCCCAGTTTTCATCGGGTTTTGGATATTCTGTTTGATCCATTTCCATGTTTTAATAACTTCGTTATATAAATTATACCTGTTTATTATTGTACAATTTTTTGTTTCTTGCCACAACCTCCTGAACAGTTTTGTTAATTAATTTCCTATAATAAAGTCTTGTTTTAAACTCTATGATGCGAAGTTTACGAACCCAAGGGCGCAGTTCTTCTAATTTAACGATGTTCTTGATTTTATTACTATTCATATATTTGATTCAATTTGTATTCCTTCAGTTATTTTGTTGAACACACTAGCACTTTCGTCATATTTTTAATTTTTGGCCCTCCCACCTTCACTTCCTTTTTTTGTGTTGCGGAATAAGTAATCACTTGTGTTATCACCTAAATTTGCATTTACGTATGTGTCCGAAATATTCCATAATATTAATATTTGCAACTTTTTCAAAAATTGTTGGTTTATCGCACTAAACTCAGACAAAAAATTCATTTAATTGGACCTGATGTACTTCGATTTTATTGTGAATAAGTTTATGGGATATTTTGAAAAAAAATTCACCTTTTTCCATGTGATAGACATACATTTGTGCTTTAATTTTGTTTAGTAGTTACTAGAAAACTGGTTTAATATTTCATTATTGTCGCTACTTAACTACACATAATTTGTATTATTCCTTGCCGTAAGTACTTAAATTACTGATTTACAGTCCATATTTTTGTATTTTATTGTTATAAATACGTATTGTATTTCGAAATATTCCTGTATTTACTGTTTATTTTTCTTTCAATAATCAATTTCAGATATATTTGCGACAGTTTAAATGCAGTTTAAATACGATTTTACGTATAACGCACATGAACCACACAGGCAATTGCATCTTTAATCCACTTTGGATAATAAAACTAAAATTGCGAAAATGTTTCAAGATGGAAAAACAACAATTTCTACTTCAAATTATCTCTGAATATTCTCTCCTGTGATGTTCACATGTTAATGAAAATTTAAGGCGGTAACAATACTGAAATTTTACAATTTGTTAAAACATTTCTAGTTCTATGTGCATCCGCTTTTCATAATACAAAAAAAAAGTAGAAAAATATAATCACTGATACTGGTTTTTCCAATAGGAACCATAGCGCTGAACATTTTCATCAGAAATAATTAATACATTTTGCGAATATCTATTTTCACTTTAATCTATATTTTAATGTACTTAAATTGCAATAGATATAACGTTTATTATTATTCCTTACGACGTAAACACTTAGGATCGATAAATTTGTGTTTTGCAAAAATTGTAAAAATTGAAGTGTTAAATTCTTTTGTACATCTTCTTTGTCTTGAGTTCTTTGAGGATGTAGTCATATAACTATAATAGTTTTCCAGAATTTTTGATGTTTTTATGTTTTGTCGATTTTTAACGCATTTTGTTGGTGTCAAAAATTATATTTACAACAAAATTAAACTAAGTTTTAAAAACCCAAGTTCCCATAATATAATACAAAGTATTACTTATCCTTATAATATTTTCTTTTACACTTACTCGAGACGTTGATCTAAAGCATGCTATTTCATTACAAATTAAAAAAATACCCAAATTGTGTTATTCTGAATTATTATTATTACGATAATCCACTTATAATGATTATTAATTATAATTACATATTATTACCCCGGTACGTTGCCATATTTTAATAAAATTTAACTTAATACATATAATCAATAATGTTATGCCTATTCGCAAATTTTGATCATTTTTTGGCCCACCTTCCTCCACATCCCCTTTTTTTATGTTCGACTATATATAAATTTTAGTGCTTCATTTCTTTTATTAATTTATAGTACAGGTTATTAATTATCATTGCGTCATATGATAAGTTTTGGCGGAGATTACTGAAAAAAATTAAAATAATTTATTAGTTTTGAAATTTGATTTCTGATCAACTTTCATGAATTTTCATGTCGTGAATGTGTTCGATATGTCGAATGTTTTTTAAATTGTTGACAACTGTCAACTAGCATCATGTTGCGTTTGTTGAGAAAATTTTTATTAGTACAGCCTGATCTTAGATTTAATTATTTTATAACAGCCTGAGGACAATCCTAGATAACACACTTTGTGAAAAAGACATCTAAGTTTGCTATATTTCCGTAATCTTAATATTATAGTTAATCTAAAACTGCAGTTTCTATGTAAAATAAAATTTAATATTACACACAATACCTAGTTTAAAATGTACTTGTGTTCCAGATTATCTCCGTTTTTGGCTTTACAATGCACATGGCGCGAAAAATTGAAAAATTCTTTTATAACAATACGGATAATACTTTTATAACAATACGGATAATACTTTTATAACAATACGGATAATACTTTTATAACAATACGGATAATACTAGACAGAATACTGTAAAATGTGAGAAAACTGATTGATTTTTCCCGTAAGTCATTCTGTTTTATACTCTAATATTATATCTAATGTAAAATTTAAAGTTACCCCGAATACCTAGATTTCTACCTATACTATACTCCAGATTAGCTTCGTTTTTACCTATACTATACTCCAGATTAGCTTCGTTTTGACTTTCCACCACGTACGGTAAATAAAATTGTATAAGAATTGCTTTTAAGAATCTGAAATATGAGGAAATTGTTACGGAATTGCAATATTTCATTTCTGTTAGTTTGAACAACTATAAACGAGCATAAAAATGAAAAGAAATAATTTTGCTATAATACATTTCGAGTAATTTGAATGTATAATCGCTTTTATATCACTTTTTTTTTAAATTATAAACGTATTTTGTGTGCTCGTTAAATTTTATAAATAATGCTTTAATTTTTTAAAAACATGAAAATTCAGTATTGTATTTTGAAACATCAAGACCAACCTAGATATATATATATATATATATATCTAAATTATACAGAATTTGGTTCTATATTCTTAAGAATCGCATTTTGAGTACTCATTTCACTTAGTCGGCGATGTCCCAATTTTAACGATTTTTTACATGTTCATAAAAGCAATAATACACCACTCTCTTGCATACATAGTTAATATTTTTGAAGTTCTACGTTTGGAAATTGATTTATAACGTTTTTGCATAAATTTTTTAACTGATATATTTATTGTGTGATAGAATGAGCATATTCAACAATTCTAATTTCCGAAAGATCCGTTTATACAATGTATTATATCAATATCATTTTTAACTTTTTATTAGTAACATGAATATTCAGTACTGTATTTTATAACAAAATAAGAACCACCCTAGATGTTTTGTAAAAGATGGATCAACGCATCTAAACTTAATTTACTTAATTCTAAATTTATGTACATTTACATAATATTCTTTTCAGTTTGAAACTCCAGTATTTAAAGTAAAATCTAAATTAGACAGAATCTGGAGTCCTCATTTCACTTTTAACGGTTTTTTATTCATAAGAGCAACTCTCTTGCATTATTATTGAACTTCTAAGTTTCGAAATCTATAACGTTTTTGTATTAAATTTCCATACAGACGATGCTAAATATATTTATTTTATGACAGAATGAGCATATTCAAGAAATAATTTACGCAATAAGCTGCGTTTATACAATGTTTAATATTAATATCATTTTTAATTGTAATCGTACGCGCAATCAAAAACTTTTTAATTTTAAATTTCTGGTGCAAGTTCTGTAAACATAAACATAAGAATGGAAAAATTGTCAAGAAATAATATTATAATACCTAATTTACATTTTACATATAATTTACACTGTTTGGATGAAAGTCGTAAATAAAATATCGTGTTTTGTATTCTCATTTCGTTTTATCAATAATGTCACAATTTTAATTAGACAAATGCATTTTTACATATAATCACAAATAAATCGCTTGTATTTCGCATTTTATTAGCTCTGCGTTTGAAATTTGGTTGTCAAGTTTCACAAAAAATAATTTTATTTTCCTGCGGCAACCATTTTTGTTGATATTTGTCGTATTTGTGAAAACTTTTTGTACAGATCAATTATTCATATAACGGAATGAGGATAATCCTAAATACAGCGCTTTTTGAAAAAATTATTGATATATCGTGTGTTTTGTTTCCATTTCGTTTTTAACTAGAACAAACTTGAAATTTTTTGTTTTTATAATGCTACTCTCTTCTGTGGTTAGATTTTGTAAATTCTTAATTTGGAATTTAGTTCAAGTCAATTTTCCCGAAAGGTGCAATTTTTTACATGTCTTTTACATTATTTTAAGCAGTTTTACTGAACTCTATTTTTGAGAAATTTATTATACGATCTAATGTACACACAGTTACTTTAAAGTAGAATCTAAACACAATTTAAATAAATGTATTTGCGAAAAGATATAGATTTTTTGTAATTCCATAATATAGGCAAATTAACACCCATTAATATGATACCTAACACAACAGCGCAATACAAATCGAATAAAATTTGGATTTTAAATGAAAAATCTGCGGATGTTGTACACCCAAAAATATTTTTTTCTTACTTCGGATTTTAGACATTTTAATCAAAAGCGATATTTTTATAATTCACATTTTCTCTAAAACGAATATAATTTATTCACACCGCATGTAAATGTAAACATCAAATTTTAAAAATCCGCATTAATTGTTAAATCTGTCCCAACGAATAAAACGCTTTTCTAGAACTAGCATCATTTTAAATTTGGTTTCGTTAAATTGTTGCGCTAAAACTATTTTTAATGTTGCCTTTTTATGTGGTAAATGCTTCTACGTTAAAATGCCATCGAATTGTATATGCAATTAGAAAATTCTTCTTCAGAATTTAAAGTCGAAAGGACAATTAAAGAAACTGTCATTACACCATACACAGCTTAAGGAATTGTAAATATTAACATATGAATAGAAAAATTTTCCTGAAATAATACAATCTTAATATTATAATCTATAGTTTCTATGATATGATATAAGCTATTCCCACCGTATTTACGCCACCAAACAAATTTTAAAATGTTTTTATTATCCAGAATCGCATTGCGAGTTTTTTTTTGCTTTGGAATTTATTTTCGACAGTTTAAAACCATTTTTATTGATGTATTTTCATAATGCGAGTATTATGCCAGAAAATTTTTGTGAAAGTTTTGAAAAACATATCTCTACTTTGTTTTATTATTATAACTTACATCCTAATATTATACTTAATTAAACACTGCAGTACTTAGAATAGAATTTAATATTTTTCTTAAGTTGTCATAGCTCACATCTTTAAACTTTAAAAATAAACAGAATTAAGGGAATTTGAGTTACAAGCTGAATTAAGAATAATTATTTTTCTAGAGGGGACATTTATTCCATTAAATTTTTATGTACATATCTGGTTCCAATGCGTAATTTTCTTGTTTCAATGTACACCTTAATATTATGTAATACCTATACATTAATTACACATTAAACACAAAAAAGACAAGTTGTTCCAAATTTTTTTAAACTGTATGATATATTAACAAAGTTGACTAACTACAAGTTTGATTCCTCCTTCTCCTCCTCGGTAAACATTTATGTACAGATTACAGCTTTCTGTTCAGTTCTTTCATTTCAATGTACATCTTAATATTATCTTTAATCACTACAGGCTAAAATAAAAATAATCTTCATTTACCCAAAATGCACAGCAATACTTAATTGTGTAGATTTTAACGAACATTTGTTATCTTTAAATTGCAATCGCAATATTCCCAAAAATTAATTGTTTACACAATAGGCACGTACAGTATTTTAGAAAAAAAATCATTACACCAACATTGGTATTATATTAACATACACTTCTTTACAAATGTGACGCAGTTTGAACTTCGCGCTTGTTGGAGACAATTATCATTGGCCTCATTATTTACAAGACGAGCATCGAAATTAATTTTTACCAATGGGAAGATATTTGGACAATATGACATCCAACGTTAATTTCTATGATAATACTCAAATATCCGCATTGTTACTATTTACAAGATATGAAACAACACACAATCTACGGAACTTCCAGCAAAAACAACACTTAACATTCAAGAGTCCAAACTGAAGCAATGGTGAACAGAATTACAACTCTTTACAGTCATAGAAGCACTCCAAATATCATAAAAGCTCCAATCACGAACTGGAATAATTATGACATAAGCTAGGGGAAGCATTAGAAAGTTCATAATTAAAAACCACTTCAACATGCATGAAATTATTCATAATCCTTCAACACCAGTAAAAATAAACAGGAAGCACTAATGAGATCAACCATCCACAAGGCCTACATCAAATCGAGAAATTTACTTTGCTGTTGATTCGTTGTTGAGCTAATCGCGTTTTAGACGGGCTATACTTAATACTAATCTGATGCTTTCTTCTTGGTCTGATGCACGTATAATTTTCCCTGCCTCGACTTTCTGTAGAATTGTGGACTGTGGAATTAT
Source organism: Asbolus verrucosus (assembly GCA_004193795.1). Lineage (NCBI taxonomy): Eukaryota > Metazoa > Arthropoda > Insecta > Coleoptera > Tenebrionidae > Asbolus > Asbolus verrucosus. The sequence continues at coordinate 12,329 of QDEB01104737.1, read as the reverse complement.
ATAATTATAATGAACACAATCATTTTAACTGATGTTAAGGAAGCATGGTCTGGTTACTGTGAATTGTATTGATGGAAAACAGTTATTTAAATTATATGTCGTCAGTCTTTCTTCACAATATTTAATAACCTTCCTGAAGATGTTTTCAAAATCTTTAGCATTTTCGCTTTTTTCGAAATAAAATCATGCACATTGATAACCTCAAACTAATAAACAGTTTACAGTACCTAACGATTACTTTTGTTTTTTTTTTTTTCTTCTTATTTTTCTATATCAGTCATAAATTTGGGACTTAAATTATAAAATTATACCTTAATATCAGTTACCTTACACTTAAATTTTTAACGTTTCGTGATTTTTAGAACCTTCATGAATCAATGACTAAAAATAGGCAAAAAGTTTTTCAAGTCGTGATAAAAGGATACAAAGTACTTAGTCCAACTTTGGTTTGCAATTTTACAACGTAAACAACAAAGGAACCACATTCTTTGCAAATGTATCTCTATATAAAGAACTTATCTAAGAGAATAATAGTTTTAAATTTTTCCGAAAAATTTCCACTATCCTAGAAATGTTTCTAAACATGACAAAAATCGGTTGATAATGCGTTGCATAAGGAAAGACTGAAGCGAAATTAGTAAACAAGACTTATCTAGTATCTCTTTCTCTCATACAATGTCCCAGTTTCAAGAGAGAACATCATTTAAATTTTTTATCAAGATTTAACTGCAACAGTTTTCGACATTTCCAAATGACTATTTTAAAACCTGATGCAAAATTTAAATGATCACCACACGGTATTAAAAATACTGGTGACAGCGATCATGCTAGGTATTTGTGCAAACAATCATCACGTTATACAATGCATTTTAATGCCCTTTTTGTTGAATTAGTGATCTTAAATATTATTTTGTGCGTGTTTATGATCCTAAGTTAACTGCTTAAGCTCGTAAGAGAGAAAGAGGTTACAAAATGAAACCAACGGTTACATGAATTTACAAATTTCCAGATGGAGGGGTAAATTAACGCATTTATGTACAATTTTACACGCCGATTAGAAAAATACATCAACACTGTTATTCCGTAATATCAAAATTTTCACACTGTCAAAGTTATTCTAATCTGATGATGTTAACTTTCACTTTAAATCACTTGTTAGTGTGGTATAAAAACCAAAAAAAAAAATAATAATCTTAATTTCATGAATTTGATTTAGTTGAAACATTCAGATTTACGAATGCTAATGACGTAATCGTGGTTAAAAATGCGATGTAAATTACATACTGTTACTGAAAATTATTTACACAACCTACAGTAACATTAAAACATAAAAGAACCAAAAATTAAAGCATCATCACATGATTATCTAATATACTAAAAACTCAACGAAATATATAAAATGTTTAGTCAAGCACAGATTGTTTTTAAAAATGCAAAACAGACAATTTTTGAAATGACATCAGTGCATCCTTACATACTGTACAAAGAATTATTCAACCAACATTAATAATATATTGCCAGTATTATACGAATCAAAAACAATTTGGAGAAATTCAAGATGACATGTACTATTGAAAGCAAATATTCGAATTCTTGCTTCAATGCTTGGACATCTTAATTTCAATCTGTAGTAGAGATTTGACCATTTGTTTCAACTTCAAGATAACCAAGTGCAAATGTGAACCATCCCTTTTGTTATCGTAGGCCTTTATAAAAAATGCATTAAGCAATATGCGTGGTGATATTTAAGCAGATGTCACGTACAATGCAGGTGGAGGTTATAGTGCGAAGTCGAGAATGAACTAAAAATAATTGGTCGTTATATTACTCACATAACAGTTATAATGCAAAGTTTTGCATTTTCACAAACAACGAAGTTATACTTTTCATTCAACTTACGTAGTTTTCCTATTTTAAATATTTATTTTGTATTTGCTTCCATTATTAAAATGATTGCTTATGTTTATCGAATTTAACCATAAATCTCGGTATTTCAAGAACTCTTTGAATTCGGAATGTTACCTCATAAAAAGTTTAATATTGTTAAATAATTTGTCGCATTTTGTTGGACTATTGGTTGGGTAATTTATTTTTCTATACTTTAAGGCTTTCCAATTTGTACCAAAATTTTGAAAGTTGAACATATTCATCGTTTAGTGCAAAAAGTTTTTTTTAAATCATGGTACGAAAATAAGTTGTTACATCTTATCAGACTTCTTGCCAATCACATAGCAGCATAATGACCTGAATATAATTTTTGTTATCACTACGTATAATTAGCACCATAATATTATCATAACTGCAATTCAAAAGTTCTTAACCAACTTATCCGTCATGTTTTTATCAATCAGTAGATATTTTTTTGATGACATGATACAATTTTACAACAAAGTAATTTTCGCCAATAAAATACTCTTAAATTTAAATTTTGATTTTTCGTCAGTCTTAAATGTTGTGATATTGGTGTTGTTTTTAATGTTGTGATATTGTGTTTTTTTTTTTTAATTTGTTTTTCTCAGCTTTCCATCTCACGACTTTCATTCGGTTTCCGTTAAGACATCACATAATTGACATTATTTTTTAAATTGTAAGGACATTTGAAAAAAACCTTTTCGCGTATTAAAATTTGCTTAAGTCCTAATTAATCCGTATGCGGCACAGCGCCCAAAAAATATAACTTAAAACATTTTTAGCCTAATTGTATTTATTAAAAACCACATTGGGAGGCAAATGATAAATGTAATAATCATTTTCTTAATTATTTAATAAAATTCGTAATAGTCGCATCGTACATTAACTTTTCATTTAAAAAAACTGAAGAATCGCCTTTTCAAAAATTCCACCTTTTTAAGAGCAATTGCAAGATTTTTGAATTGTTAATTTTTATAATTTCGAAAATTTTTCATATAATCAAAAATTATTTCTGACAACAAATCCCAAGAGTGTAACCACTATTGTTAACAACGAGTTATTCAGTTATCGGACGTTTTATTATTATTGCTAATAAATATAAATTCGTTTTGTAGCACTAAAATTTTCGCAAAATTTTATCTTTGAAACATTTTGATTTTATTCCATTTTTAATGTGTTATAAAACTTCATTTCACTGATTGTTTATAAAATAAAAATTGGTTCATCTTCGTCTTGTCCGCACCGCAAAATTGATAAAAAATAATAATGAACGCAAGAAAACGTTGACATTTTTGTTTTTATTATTCTCCATAGAGTATTAGGAAACTGTCATTTTATTTTCGACGATATACAGTTATAAATATCATTGATTAGACAAGTTTTTGAGGTTTTATTTTACTCAATTTAGTTCAATATATTCGCAATTTTCAGAAATATGTAGTTTACCACCATTAATTCGATCACATGTTTTTCGATATTAAAATGCGCCTAAACTAAAATTTTGATTTTTCATCAGTCTTAAAGGTTTTTATTGGTGTTTCTTTTTTGATTATTCGTTTTCTCCGGATTTCAAGATAAGTTCGAGGTACGTTTGGATTTAATAAAATAGATCAGTCTCCGCTTAGCACGGTTTTTAACAGTAACTTAATAAAACAATAGACGTAACAAACAGAAAGTAGAGAAATAAAATAATCCTGATGTTGCTGTTACTCACTACGGTTATAAATTTTTTATGCTATTACAATTTGTATGTATGAGGTATGCACTTTTTCATATCTGTATCACATCTGAAATTATCAACAATGTATATTTGCGACCTGTTTTCAATTTGTTTTCAATTCACTGTATCCAAATTCAACTTTTTGTTCGAAATTTTTTGTCAGATATTTTTTTTTAACTTATTTTCATAGAAGTAAGTTGCACTTGTATTAAATATTACCCTAATTTGTTGTTTGTAACGCTGAATCATCATTATCAGTCTAAATATGGTAGAATTAAATTTATTGCCGTATAATACTTAATATTTTCTATACCCCTATGATATCATATGTAAGATAGCCCTCAATGATTTTTTTAAACAAATACCACTTTCAAAAATTTTCGTTCCGTTTTTACACCTTCATGTTTACAACTACATGTGTCTTATAAATATATAAAATTTCGTCGATATTCCTTTTATATTTTTATGTCCTTTGGTACTTAACTAGTATTTTGCATTAATTGTAAAACTGGATTTTCGATTTTCTTTATTCTAAATTCGAATAAAATGCGACCTGAGATTTTTTTAAATTTATACTCAGACTCAAAACTCTTAATTAAAAATCAATATAATTAGTTAATGTCTTATAAAGTAGAACTGCGCAATCTTGAAATTAAATCTTTCAGAATACTTTGGTCGATATTACACATTCTATTGCTAAATTCAAGTCATTCTTTTGGATGTGATTTGTAATATTAATTGATCCTTTGTTCCATTCTTAGAGCCGATAGAAATATTTTATTACCGAAGATCTACAGTTTTTGAACGATTATTCAATTTCATTTTTAGACCTTAATTTAAGATATAACTCGTTATTACAATAGAATCAAGTTAACTTGAAGAAATTATGTACAAAAATACAGAAATGGCAATGTTTTATTTTTTTAATTTTCCAACATTTATTTTCGCAACCAAACACACTCGTCTTAAACTCAAACAGAAATTGTATTTGCTTTAGCAAAATCAAAAATTAGAAGTTTGCAGCACCGATGTGGCTTTTAAGACATTTTTAAATTATTTAAACAATGGCACCATAAAAGTAACTATTATTATCTTCCTTTTCGTTCTTATTTAAACAATAATAAAAATACTGGCGACAGGATACTATATCTATTCTTGAACACATTACTAACATAACTGATTAATGGTTTCTAAAATTAAATTAACGCTTTCATTGTGTGAAACTTTGTTGTTAACCTTTTGACGAAATGGGGTGACCTCAATACGATAATTCTGTTCCTGTTTCGAGGTCACAGCAGTGACCTCGAAACTTGCTTCAAACCCTCAATTTCTGAGATATAAAAAAGTGAAAACGAGATAAAA
>QDEB01104706.1:1364-11937 GCA_004193795.1 Asbolus verrucosus | reverse complement strand
GCGTTAATACAAATCATTTCAGGTAGTTTTTGGAAATTTGTCAGTGCGTAAATATACAACCTATATATAGCTGGGTTTGTCGGTGCACAAATTAAAGTAACTTTCGACTTGAAACACTCCAAAACGCGAAACTTCCATTAGGACGTCGTCATTAAGTTAACTCAGCAACCATCAACCAAAAAAGAGCAGAAAACCATGAGAACGAAAGTACTTTGAACCCCGAATTCATACTGTCCCCTCTTTACTATTCTCGAAGTAGGGGTTATTAATGTTTTAATACTCATGCTCGACCAAACTGTCTTTTAAACAATAAAACTTAAATTACATACAGGATCTCAATTAAATCTCAAATCTGACATACTTGNNCTCCTTTGATTGCTTGTTAATTACTTTTCTTGGCATTACTTTAGCTGGCGACAAAGCGGAAAAGCATAGTCAAATTTAATATCAAACTGATGAGAAAAAAACGTTGACTTTTCCAATGGCATTATTTTATTTACCGATTGCTTTTACGTTGGTTATAATTTTTAAATTATTTGGCAAAACCACGTGGTGATAACTTTAAGGATTTGTCTGATTTCCAAGAAGATCTAATAGCCTATTAACCTTTCTCAGAAGGGTTCAATTATACCTGCTGCCAGGGAAAAATCCCACTAAGCTGGATAAACGAATAGACTTACGGAATTATGGATGACTAATTTACTCAGTTTACCAAATTTTTAATTGAAAGGAGATTAATAACAAACTTGCGATATTTTTATTAATGTTGAAATTTTGACTCACGCGATTTTCTTTTTATGTGGTTTTACGTTCAAGTTTTGATTCTAGTATTTTCAAACACGTGGTGATTTTATTGCAAAGGACCGTTGGGGTGATTATCTGTCGTAAAATTTATGAGGTTTCCAGTGCCATTCCAACTCGAACATCATCTTATAAGATTTACAAATTTTTGGAAAAGCCGACATAACTTGAAACGACCTAACTACCTGGGTAGGTAACCAAACCCAATGACCTCCTTAATAACAAACAAGTAGCGAAATTGAATAAATTATTAGTGACAATAAATAAGATTGTTTGAGTATCTCTAGTAAGTAACAAAACTAATAAATACTCAAGAATTTGAGTATTTACTTTTTACAGTTTACTTCTCCAGTAAAGTTGCTGGTATTAAGAAAGTAGTTTGTGCTATTTTAGTCCTTTATTCCTTTATTTTTTTTAGAAAGTTTTGTAGTACTTTTTTTTGATTATAGATATTTAACATACGTACAAAGCGTCATTTCTATAGGCTTACTAACTTCTTCCAAAAAAACATTGTTGTTATATAAGCCTCAAAATATGACTAAAAATCGCAAAATTTTTCGTCATACTTTNNATATATATATATAAAGAAAAATTGAAAACTCTTTATTTTAAACAATGTTTCTTTAACATTTTAAACTATTACTGAAAATGTTAAAATTACTAGAAGTTATATTTAAGTACTTAAAACTAATACATTTATTTAACAATGCGCGCTTTGAATGTGATTATCTTTTCGGGAGACAAAAAACTTCGAATGTGAGCTGCATAAAAAATGCAACAGTTTTTCTCGTTTAAGAAAAGTTTATATTTTTTTGTAAAAGCGGAACATGTCTGTTTCGCCAGTAATCTTCTGTCGTTACTTTTATCAATAATTTCCAATTCATATTTGAAATCTTCTTTAGAATTGCCCATCACCTGCATTACCCAACAATAATTTTGATCTGTTATTGCAAAACTTAATCTAAACAAACGACCTGAAAATTTAATTATGTAACACTTCTCGAAAAGATGTCCCGTTTGAAGAAAATTGTCAACAGAGAAGAAACTACTCGTAACTGTACAAGCTGGAGTGGTGTTAAAAATGGGTTCCGTTACTTCTGTGTTAGAGGCAGGAGTACTAGAACTGAAAATCTCTGATTTGGAAGCAGTAGCTGGAATACCGAACTTGGGTAGTGTGGCATTGAAAGCAGGCACTGTATTTGTTTGAAGAACAGAAGAAGCAACATTGACATTGGAAGTGGCCAAAACCGCACCCGTTGTGGAAACGCTAGAAGCGGGATATGTTCCTGTAGACGTAACAGCAGGACCATTGAAAGTAGGTGGTACTATTTTTGTTTTGGAAGCAGGAGTAACAGCGCCGAAAGTCGGCTTTGCTTTGGGATCAGTACCTGTAAGGCCGAAACTGAAAGATGCTGGTTTGGAGAGAGCTGCCGAAAAGTTAAAACTGGGCGAAACTGTTTTGGTTTTGAAGGTGCTACCTGCAATGTTGAAAGTAGATCCATTTGTGAGGGGAATGGTAGAAGCTGTGCTGGAAGTGGACAGTCTGGTTTTAGTGTTAGCTGTTTTTATATCAACAAATTTTAAATTCGATTCTTTCGAAATTACATCACTAACGTTTTCTTCAATTTCTGATGAATTTGTTAGAATTATGTCATGGTGATTGTTGTGCAAATGGTCCATTAAGTCTTTTTCAGAACCTTTCCATCCGCAACTCACATATTCACTAACTGGACAGTCATATTCTCCATAGAAACAACATTTTTGATGGACCTTCATTTGTTCTGGTTTAGCAACAAACTTACAACCATTTTTTAGATATTTGCAAGGATACTTCAGTAAACTAGCTATATTATCTAAATTAAAATTTCTTGTTTCATCATATGTAAGTGAAAACTGCTTTCCATTTGTGGAGCAATTTTGAAGATATTTGTTTTTACATTCTGAACATCTAATCTTATTATCTTTACACTGATATATTGGTGGCATAATGTATTCCAAACAGTCTGAACACTTTAACTGAGACAGCATATCTTCATTTAAATTTTCTTCTGCAATAGATGAACCATGTTCTATTACTTGACCAATATAAATTTTTGCAAATATTATGGATGGATCATTGGTTCGGTTTTTTAACGAATCCAGGAAAATTTCATTGGCTTCTTTTTCGTTGAAATTAGTTGTACATCCATCGATGTAAAAGCTCTTATTACCACTTTTGAAACTTACTTGATAAGAAAAATTTTGTATATTAATAGCTTCTTCGAGGTGGTGTATCGAAAAATGCAATTTGTTACTTTCTGCACAAAATTCTCTTGTCACCAGTAACAACATATTGTCGTATTTCAAAATATTCTCATATTGGTGTGATTTTGATAAATCCATTTCAAATTCGTGATCTTCCAAGATTAAATTAAAATGTTGATCTTGACAGTGATGCAGCAGATTTGGGCGCGACTCTTGCCAGAGACAGTGAGCAAAATTTTTCATAGGACATTCAACAATTTTGTAAAAACAGGATTTTTCATGGCTGGGTACGTTTTGAGGAAACATTATTTCGACACATCCTTCTTTCTTGTACCGACAAGGAAATTTCAGTAAGGAAACTGCAATCTCGTAAGCTTCGTTGTGAATATAGATATCTTCGTCAACGAGTGAACAACGGCCGCAAATATTTTGATGGTCTTCTGGAGATATTTTAATTGGAAAGTACGACAGATAATTTTCGCACTTGTTACACTTTAACTTTTCCATCCAATCGCCTGTTTCCGCTATAGGAAATTCCATTTTGTATAATTATCCTACAAATGAATATTTAACAGACAATAATATTTAATGTTTTTTTTTTTTGTTTAAACAAGACATGGGAATTAGGGTGATAAAAGAAACTGTTATATTCTTTACCGACGTTTCGAAATTTTTATTATTTTATTCCTTCTTCAGGGCTATAATTGTAGAGAACATGTTACAATTTTTATAGGTTATGTCACTAACATTGACTTATTGTATACTGAATATTGAATATTTATGTATTGAATTTCATGCTACCCTCAATTTGCATGGACATTTTTGTGTATTTAACAATTAGCTTTTCTTGAATTCTTGTATTACAACCTTACACGTGTTTCTATATTAAATGGTCATTAAAAACTTATCAACTTAAAAATTCTTATGAACTAAAACTTTATATACTTACATAAATTTATTAGGTTCCAATTTATGTTGAATTTATTATGTCGCATTAAAATAAAATAAAATTAGAAATTAAAAGTTTGAAATTTAAAGATCTAATTAAATATAAACAATAAAATTAGACAATTTAAATACGAATAATTCCACAATGTTAGTTAATGTTTGATTACCTCTACGTCCCTACAAATTAAGTGTTAATCGCTGTTTTTATTATGGTGGTATAAATTTTTACTGAGTTTATCTACATCTGTTCTGAAATTGACAGTTTTGTTGTCGTTAATGTGTATCAATCATCTCACTTAAATTTCTTTTATAAGCATTTGATTCTTTGTCTAAAATTTTTACAATATCCATATTAAAATCAATCATAGACGGACACCAATTTGATTTTAATATGGATAATGTAAGAATTTTAGGCAGAGTCAAATGGTTATAAAAGAAATTTAAATTAAATGATACATTAACTATAACAAAACTTTTAATTTCAAAACAGATGTAGATAAACTCAGTAAAATTTATGCCAACACAATAAAAACAGCGATTAACACATAATTTGTAGAGGCGTAGAGGTAATTAAATATTAGCTAACATTGTAGAAGGTAGATTATTTGTATTTGAATCGACTAATTTTGTTGTTTATATTTAATTGCGTCTTTAAATTTCCAACTTTTAATTTCTGATTTTATTTTAATGCGACATAATAAATTCAACCTAAATTGAAATCTGGTAAATTTATGTATATGAAGTTTTTGTTCATAAGAATTTTTAAGTTGGTAAGTTTCTAATAACCGATCAAGTTTATGACAGATATAAACACGTGTAAGGTTGTAATACAAGAATTCAAGAAAAGCTAATTGTTAAATACACAAAAATGTCCATACAAATTGAGGGTAGCATGAAATTCAATTGATAAATATTCAAGGTATGTAAATGTAATAAGTCAATGTAAATTAGATTTAGTGACATAACCTACAAAAATTGTAACACATGGTCTCCACAATTATAGCCTTGAAGAAGGAGCAAAACAATAAAAGTTTCAAAACGTCGACAAAGGATATAAGAATCTCTTTTATCATCCCTAATTCCCGTGTCTCGTTTAAACAAAACAAAAAATAATAATTAAGGATTTGGTTTTTACCGTTTTAAAGAAATTATTTTGTTCCAAACGCCGAAATATCCACACACTAAATTTTTTCTATTTATTTGTTTACAGCACACAAACAGCTGCAAATCTAACTATTTCTTGAACTTTTAACGTTAGCCGACTGTAGTTGCAACCTTCACTCTCCACTTATCTTTGTCGTTGACTGCGCACACGTCTCCATGTCAGCATTGTAAATTTTGTAACGGAAAACAGGAATTCCCCGAAAGATAATTCGATTGTAGGTTTTTTAAATGTTGGAATTGTCCATTACAATTATGTAACTTATACGTAGTAAATCCTTTATTTTTCATTTTTTAGTCTGGGCCCTATTTATGTAATTTTGAGTTTTTCATTTAATTTATCAAATACAAATACAAATAAAAACATCAGAACTATAAAAAAAAACAGATATTTTTCGAGTTTGCACACGTAAATAAGCTAAATTTATTTATTTAATTTATTATTATTTATTTATTTAATTTATTTTATCTGAAAATTATTTAAAATCTTTTTTCAAATCACAACATGAAATTTATAAATTGAAGGTAATTTTGAAAAGAGCACATTCTTAAGTTAAACTGTAAGAACATGATTTTATCTCTTACGGTGAAAGAAAAGATTATTTTATTATACAGAGTGTCTCATAATTATATGTCCGTACCTTGCTATGGGCCTCCAGTAGTTCTTAAGTGTTTTGGATAATAAATTCACTTTTATAAACTAAGATACATTATGTACTACAAAAAATTGAACTTATAATTCTTATTCCGATTTAAATCTAACTCTATTCTCTTTATACTTTATACTCCATACTCTAATAATCTAATTCTCTATTTAATTTATGGTGAGACGATTTTACTTATATGCGAAATGATAACAAAGGAATCGGGGGATGTGAGATAACAGGTGACGAAAATTCATGTTAACATTTTTGATAATATAACTGTGAAAAAACAAATATAATTTTATACCAAGCATTTTGGGTCAATTGAACTGTTGGGTGACTTTGTTAATCAGTTTGTTCTCTCACCTTCCATGTGCATGATAATGATAATGAATGTGTACAGTATTGACTTAAAATAAAGTTCAGGGGTTCATAACAACTTTTAGAAATGGTAGATAATGAAAAGTAAGGGGGTCTCACATTTTTTCTAAGATGCCTCCTAAGCGGAGGAATCATTTGGGTTACTTTATTTGTAAATATTTTCGAAATATCCTGAACCACAACAATAAAACTTCGGAATTTTATTTTTATAATGCAGATACTTACTTTGACGAATTAGGATAATAATACCTTATTTCAATAGGGTAATTTTAGTTGGTAGAAAGTAGTCTTTTAGTCGTTTTTTTTTTGATTAACTTTTTTCTTAAAACCGATTACTTAAACGACTAACGTTACAAAATAGGCGAAAAAGATACTCTTGTCAATTGTCCATAAAACAACTGTTTTCGAATTTGGATTGCAATTATACCTCATTACATCAGATCCACTGGCTGAAAAAGTAAATTTAATGAAATAATTGAAGAATGGTGTAAAATCAAGAGGATGCGATCCTTGTCTTAAAATATTATCAAAATTAATACCTTCCACATAGATACCAAGCGTTTAAACGCCACTTTTCTTCTCAAATTAAGTACATTTTGAAATGTTCAAATCCAAACAGAAGATGCGACATTTTAACCAATTTCCGATGCATTGTTGTAATTATTCCACGATAATTGTGTAAATGAAACATTAAAATTTTGCAAAACCTTTTCATCCGCATTTCATATTTTCGTTAACTGGGGAGTCCTACATTTCGATGGTAACAGGATTTTTGATGCGTTTCCGTTTCTTTTGATTTACAGATAAAATTGCAACCATTTCTACGATATTTACAGGGTTTAGTTTAAAAAAATATGCAAACTTTTCCAGATTACAGTTTCTTGTCTTTTTTTTTTGCATTCTTTACATCTGATCTGACTGTCTTCACACTGATATATTGGTGACGTTACAATATTCAAAATAACTTACACACTTTAACTGATAAAGCATGTTGCCATTAAGACCTGTTTTCGAAGAAAATATTGCTTCATCTTCCAAGACGAATATTGTAATTTCAGATTTTATTTTAAATTTTGTATTGCTGTGATGTCCTAAATTTGTTATCTGTTAACAGATTTATAAAATACTGAAAATTTTCTGGTATGTTTTTAATTGCATCAAGGTGACTCTTTCATAGAACACCACTTTTTGACCATTGTCCTTTAACAGATTTCGTACACCAAATGAAGCTTTATGAAAGAGGAGTGGTCTATTGTTATCGTGAAGAGTATATGACAATCATGTTATGTATTTATTCTAAATATTATATTTAGAGCGCAAATGTCTAAAGAGGTGTTCTATAAACAAAATCATTATAACGTGTATTTGGAGGCATACATGGGTGTCGTGTGCCTCCATTAAAATTTTCGTACATCACTTTGTAGTTTGAAATGTAACCTTTTCGTTTTTATTAAAATATTCATGGAAACTCGGAAGTTTTTTGTGAATCCATTTATAGATTTTTCTCATGTAGCCGTAAATGTACTCATTAGTTGGCTGATTTCAACCAATTTCCTTAATCTTGTTAATGAGGTGTGATTCAACTATTTTTTTGCTTTTTTCTGCATTAACGATTGTTTAACAATTGGAAGTGTGAAAATGTATGTAATAATCTAGCTGTTTTTTGAATGCTCAGTTAAATGGAGAGGAGTTGAATTTTAGAAATATGATGGGAGATAATGGGTGTCGCAGTTAAATAATTTGTATGCGATTTGGTTGAAATAAACCCTCGAACGAATCTCCGACAAATATGAGCAACCAAGCGATGAACTGGCAAACTGCCTACGTCGCGCAGTTTCTCTTCACCAGAGTGATTGGGTAGAGTGCTCTATTGTAATCGGTTGAACAAGACAATCCCATTATAACGATGGATCAAAGCTAGAGGAGCCACTCTTTTAATGCATTTTTTATTAAATATTGATCAAATACTGATATATTGCCGGCAAGCTCGATTTTACCGTCCTCATGTGATAAATAACGTTATTCGATATAATACACAATATCTTACAAGTTAAAAGTTTTTGAGGGATAGCATAAAAGAATTGTGTTAACAATATCCAGATGCTTAAAAAAAGAAAAAATGGGGTTTGTGGGCGTCTAGTCTATAAACAAGATGTTGTAGGGTGCGCGGACGTACTCCATTAGTTCCCTAAAAGACACTTGATTTTTAGTCTTAGTGCTTTTTACTTGGAGCTAAAATGAAAATAAATCCTTTTGCTAATAGACTGCTACACGACTCCGCTATTATTTTCAAGAAAGAATGATATATATGGTAAACAGAATCAGAAAATGCACTCTGCGAAGTATACACGAGAGATGGGAAAGATGTTCGAGGGCGTTACAGCGAACTTTACTTCGGTATCGGCCGATTAAAATATATAGGCGCCGATTCCGTAATGGCACTTCATCAAGACCGTTGCCAAGAGATACTCTCGCTCACATACACAAAGCTCATCTGTACGCGGTCCATTCAAGAAGTTTTCCGTTTAAACGTCGTTGCAGCTTCGAACTATTTGAAAATTCACGAATTTGCCCGGAACTTTTCATTACAACGTCCTAGCTACAATCGAAGATCTTTTCATTTTAATACAGAAATAGCTTTTTTGATTAAAAATGTTATCTGGCCAGGAAATACAATTTCATCGCAAAATGAAAGTGCAGGACTTCCGGAGATTGTGGCTTGATAAGAAACATATATTATTAGTATTATTATTTTGTTAACAGCTATTTTTTTTTATTAATTTCATTTAAAAAAGGCAGTTAAAAAGTGTATTGCTATTGGCCAACTGTATGGTTTTTATGTGATGATTTATTTAGACGAAAACATTATTTTTCTACTGACATATCTGATTTTTTTTTTTAAATTCGGAAATGCAAAAGTGTGTAGAATGTTACATTTAAGAAAATAAATTAAAATCATTTTGGAAGAAACTAAACTGTTTAGATCAAACGTTATTTTAAGGAATGTGTTATAAATTATATTATATATATTCAGCCATTTTAAAATTCTCCAAATTTCAAATTTCTATTAATTTTAAAATAAATATTCAGTTTAAGACAAATGCAGATGTAAATATAGAAAAAATAATTTATATGCCTACCGAGGCTTTGCTTATTCGTAGACTTGAGGTAAGGAATGAAATAAAATTTATTTTGGTTTATATATACAGGTTTATATCTCGTTTCAATTCTACAAATAATTTTATTCATGTAAGTCGACTTGTGCCACTTGCATATATGTATTATTCGGACTTGCGCCGGTTTTAAGCGGGAAACCAATTTTATAGTATTGAAACAAGGTTTACCTGTATTCTCTAAAGTATATACAAATTTTCTTCTTGACGTCTTTAGACGTCAACCTTTTTCTTTCATTTCACGTTCTGCCTACCAATTTTTAACGCCTTTCTTAGCTTTCATCTAGAGATTCTTGTTTCGCTTTCTATATCTTTTAATTCTGAAAACATTTATGGATCACATTCTTGTAATGTTTGCTGTTTCTTGAGCAAAATCACTCGGCCTGAGAGATGAAATATATTAGTAACTTTATTTATTAACTATAACAGAATAACGTGTTATTTAAGCATAACATTTATATATTGTAGCGGTGAACCACAAAAGTTTACTTATTAAAAATGTCTCATTCGAAAACTATGTGATGCAGTGTTGTAATTAGTAGTTAAGGGTGCCTTGCAGGATTATTTAGCCGTATAGTGACAGCAAATTCCAAAAATCCCGTTTTCAAGCGTATTTTAAAAGCTGAAAATTTGCTTGCGGTCCAGAAGTGTTCAGTTTTGTAAACTATAACGCGAAGACTTTTTTTGAAAACATAATCAGTCATTTTTTTATTAATTTTTTTTTATGGAAAATTGAAAATCCCTTTTTCTTTAAGACAAAACAAAATTTATGTCACAATGTAGAATAACTCTGTATTTAATGAGAGAAAATAAACTCATCCGTTTTCAGTTAATTGGCAAATAAAAAATCTGATATCACTCCAAATAGCCTGAAAAGCATGTACATTAGGCAACCATTTATACAATGCATCATATGATTTATGACAAGATTAATAGTTGAAGATCAGTAAACCCTTGCACTATTCGACACTAACAATTAAATGTTTTTCTAGGGTGTTAACTTTAAATGACTGCCTGTCACTAAGCGTATATATGTTTATACATAGAAAAACTATGTTTTACGTCGACAGATGTAATGGGCGCATATTTTAAAGATGACATAATTTGGGTATCATTTCCGTATTCTCGAAGTTCAAATTAAAGACATAAGGAATACATGAAATATGAAATAACAACATACTTCTTTTGAAATATTTTTATCAACATTTTATACACTCTGGA
>QDEB01104651.1:0-11201 GCA_004193795.1 Asbolus verrucosus | reverse complement strand
CGATTTTCGCAGCAAATCTATTTTGAATTTTATCTCTTTAAGGAAAGCTTTTTCGAAAAAATGTTATAAAGAAAATTTGTTCAGACGGACTAGTCGTATTATGGGTTAAAATTTTTGCACTCATTTCCATAACACCCGGTATATCGTTGTCTTGGGAAAACATTGTGAGTTAAAACTAATGAGCATGTAATGTTTAATTTTTGAAACATAAGATTAAACGTATTAGAATTAGTGGATTTACGAAATTTTCGACAGACCAACGAAAATTCGTGACCTACGTATTTGTGTTCTACGTGTCATGAGAAACCGAGAAAACAAAAACTCATTGTAGTCAATTTTATCGATTACATTACTTTCCCTCAGCTGACGTGATGGAAATGAAAATAATAACTTTATATTGTAACAAGTGTCTTCTATATTCAACAACATAAAGTGAATTGTCAGGAAGATATAACAATAAAAGATTCTTACAAATTTTCTATTCCTTGTTTCCTTATTAATCAGCTTAAAATAATTAAAAATGTATTTGAGAAGACAATTAAGACAATTAAAATTCATTGAATGGCTAAATATTTTATTTTATAAATCTAAAATTAAAAGAATATCAAATTGTAAAAAAATTTCTTTCGAATCGGACTTTCTAATAAATCAATTGTAAGAAAAACGTTTCGTGAAATTCGTTAAATACGTAAATGTTAAATTTAAAATGTCGATTATTACTTTCTAACAAAAATAAATGAAAGTATACACCACAATTTTTTTTTAAACCCACCACCACCCGAGACGGCCATCAAGCTGGATATTCACATATCATCACGGATATTGGTATCAAGTGATGATATACTTTTAATCCAGCGCCGTTTTGCCGCACTATAATTATCATTTTGAGATAGTTCAGCAGTAGTGAAAAGTACTAAATAGATCACACATTGAACAATGTGTTAAGACATTTTCTGACTATATAATAATATCGCCTTTTATACAAAGGCGATGTTAATAATTACATTTTCTTTTAAAAGACATGACACACATCTTATGGGATTCTGGAAACCATGTAATAAACTTGAAATTTAAATATATTATAGAAAACGTTAAAATAAGAATATGTTACCATTGTGTCAATTTGCTTTCTTAATTAATTCAGTCACAATCGTTGATTAAAGTTTCTAATATTGCACATTTTAATTTCATTATTTAGTTAAATAGCGTACGCTGTTGCCAAATGTCTCGTGTTTACAAATTCAAAGATATTCTATTGCAGAAGACAGCCTAAATATCGTGTCAAATAAACTCAACCAAGGAGCTAGTTTTCTATGTCTACTCAACCGGCAACATCTTACTATTGAAATATACATTATTATAAGCTTCGAACTGTAGTTTCATTGTGGAAGTACTGAAAGTAGCTATAAGGGATCTACGAGGTCCCATAAATCTATTCCAACAATGGGATTATTTAGTGGTGACCACAACCTGTCTACTGATCATAAATAATAATTCAAGCAACATAAATAATTATCCGTTCTATGAATAATAATAATAATAATTTTCAACATGTTAAATTATTGCATAGTGTGTGAACTCATCACATCCATTAAATATAAATAATGTGTAACTAGTGATAATATAATTAATAATCAATGAAAACGTAAGTTAACCCCGAAATAAGATTGACATTGTAAAAATTAATTATTTGAATTATCATTAAAAAACTTGATGTTTTTCAAGATTACATGGTCTCCAGAATCCCATAAGATGTGTTCCATGTCCTTTAATGTTTTTATATAACGGATTAGAGATTTGGTTACTATACCCGTAGCTGAAATAATTAACGATAAAACTGAAATTTTTTAAGATTCCATAAATTTTTTATTGAAACAGAAAGTTGTTAAGTATTTATCAATTTTCGTGTTGTAGGTCTGTAAGAGGTTGGTGAGTTTGGCACAGCAATATTTAAGAGATATACCTGTCGGTTCTGTTTGTCAAATATAACGATATCAGGTCTGTTGACGACGACATGTGTATCGGTTAAAACA
This sequence comes from Asbolus verrucosus, assembly GCA_004193795.1. Lineage (NCBI taxonomy): Eukaryota > Metazoa > Arthropoda > Insecta > Coleoptera > Tenebrionidae > Asbolus > Asbolus verrucosus. The sequence goes on along the minus strand of QDEB01104651.1, from coordinate 9,168 downwards.
ATTCTGTCCCAATACAGTTTATAGTTCTCGTTTTCCAAATAACTGCTAGGTGTGTATTGATAGTATGGTTTATGATCTTCTATTAAATTATATTTTAAAAGCAGTTGCTAATGAATAATTTTGACAAATATATCATATTTTTTTGTGTTAGGTTTGTGTCAAACAAAAAAGATAAAATTATGTATTCAACTGCCTCTGATCCCGCCTTACAAATCCTACATCTATCATCAGTAATCAAGTTGTCTTTAATTACATATTTATAGTAATTTCTGGTATTAATCACTCTGTCTTGGACAGAAAGTATAAATCCTTCGGTTTCCGTAATTTTAACCACACGTGTGAATCTTTAATATCAATTTCTGGTTGTTCGAGTTCATGGAAAAAAAACCTTTCATGTAGAGATTTTTTTTATATTAGTGATTATATTATTAATTTCAATTTTCAGAGAATGTGTCTAAACTCATTACCGCTTCTAAAATTAAAAATTGATCAAACACTTTGAGCACATATTACATTACTGTAATATTATTGACTACTTTTTTTACCGATTTTGAGTGATTTCGACTTTTTAGTTGTATCTAATCAAGAAGGTAAAAAGAAAGTCGAATAGAACTGAGTGTTTTCGCATTTTTTCTTCTGTCTGACAAGCTGCTGCCAAATTCTTGAAAAGGGAAAAGCAGCAGTGTCGACTTAGTGCCTTACAAAATTAGGCCGCTCAAGATGAGATAAAATACACATGAGGGAACCGCTTGAAGCATTACTCCTGCCATCAAAACAAGACTGCTTTGTGCTCTATGTCTCAGTTTAGCTAGCTTTTGCTTGTGATTACAATCTACATCTACGAACACAACAACATTGTAAAATGTGTTGGTGTCGGACGGACTCTATTGATCACTAAAAATAAATCACCGTAACAGTAACTCCTCTATTGTAAAGCGTGGCTTAGTTACAGATTAACAGTTTTAAAGGTCCATTCAGCAAATAAAACTTTTCACTTTTGTAAAACCGTTACAGATTGAATTAGTAGATAGATGGGAACCGGTCCCAGTCTAGATATAAACTTTGTGAAATGGATTTTGAGGGAGATTCATTTCTGTTTTACTTGTGTTTATTAAACAGTAAAAATAAAAATCCATTTCCATAAAAAAAAAACAAAATTGTTAAAAGATGTGGATTAAAAATCTAACGTAAACATTTGTCAGAGGTAAAAATTCATTAGGGAAAGGAAATTAAACATATAGCTCATGTGATCTGAAACTGTATATCTCATTGAATGTCAAACGAGACTCAGGTTTCGGAAAATACCATTTGTTTTTACGCCTGCGAACATCAGAAATTAAATTAATCGTGTTTAGAAGGGAAGTGGCCGTTTTTTCGGGAAATAACAGCCGTAACATGAGCATCAGTTCTTTATTTCGTTCCATGAATAAAAAATCAAAATTCTTTCCGCTTGTTCAGTAGAATTTCCTGAAATATGTCGAGGACGATGTCGACAAACTGTTACCTCTATTGTTTGTCGAGAGGGGAAACCCAAACCGGGACGACGAGCGGTCATTCTTCCCTGAATTTACTGAAATGTTTGCGGCTATGGTTATTCAGGCCTCATTAATTAAATCAGCCAAATGAAAGCGACTTCGAGTAACGTTTTTACGCGTTAGGTAGTCCCAACAGTAATACCTCTATGGACACGATGAAAGTAGACTTTCCGCTGAAATTTATGGTAATTGTTCAAACTAGTTTTAATTACATTAGAAAAAGTAATTTTGGATTTTATCAAAACTAAGAATTCTGCAGGGAATGTTTAACTCTTATGTGTTTCCACGCTATGCAATAATTTTTCAAATTTTTAATTAGGGGCGAAGTAATGTCTAATTTGCATGCGAAAAATTTCAAGCACCCTTATATATCGAACCATTTTCATTTTTAAAGGGAATTATTTAAGAAGTTATTGCCCAATTGTAGACACTTTTGCAAAATTAATTATCGCTTTTATTAGTTTATGTGTAAATAAAAAAAATCTGTTTTCTCAAAGACATTTTTCCTCTACTTCTTTATACTGTTTCTCCTTTTCTAAATTAACTAGCACATTATACTTACTCACACTACGTTACGAATATTATATGAAACAAGTTATTATTTGAGATGATTATTGAAGGAAAAATTAAATAATTACTGCCAATCTTAATAGCTTCCTGTTTTTCAATTTCTATTTTCACTTAGTCACTAGCTCTTTAAAATTTCCAGAAAGCACAACATTTATTTCAATTATTGTCATCGTCCATCCTTATCAATCAATCGATGGTGTATCATTTTACAACATCTGATGTAACCAAAGTCTGTACGTCATGTGATGCGCGAATTAGGTCTTATCTACTTTAATTTATTGTATAACAAATTGAACTCATAAGTTGTATAGGATAGAAAAAAAGGAAAACTTATAATTTAAAAATAAAAGCCTAAAACAGATTTTTTTCTAATTTATATATAACAATAATTTATCGTCATCATAAATTGATACGAGTTGTAGCATTAAAGTTATAAAACTTATTATCTTCAGTATTAAGTTTATCTTTCTAACACAAAAAATTCACACAGCTCGCTATATTGATATTGATGTTATAACGACAGTTGCTGATAATTGTCAAACTTGGGTTCGTGTACAGTGAAAATAGAGAAACGTTTTGTTACTGCACTGGCGTTTATCATCTACGATGCATTACGAAAAATAACCTGGATTAGTCTGAAAACAAGAAAACTACGTAGGAGCAATTTCGAACTTTTTGTGATAAAAAATAAAAAATGATTCTGCCAATACTTTTAGAGTCAAACGACCAAATATTGTACTTGGAATTAATATTGAAGGTAGTAATAAACGATTAATAATAAGCCATTGATGATAATGAATAAAAAAAATTATATTTAACTATAACCTTATGATTTAATTTTCGTGAAGCTGCTAAAAGAATCAAGTTGTTTTTAATCTGATATGGATATGTTTCTTTGAAAGATACGTCTCCGAACTGTAACGCAGGTGGCACATCGGCCACACTAAAACGACCATTTTATTGAAGGAAAAATCTAATATAGGTGAGATAAAATTATTGCCAAAGGGTTACAGAGCGAGGGAGACATCATTTTTTAAACTTATGTTAGTACGCATTAGGGCTTTTTGTTTCTTAATAATAAATATTTTTTTCTTCGTGCTTCTAATATGCGCTTCACCTGAATGGTAGTAAAATATAAAAATAGAAAAAGTTAGGCCTATATAGATTATTAAATAAAGAATGAGATAGATGTAGCCGAAACTAAGCAAGATGCTAATACAGAACCAAGATTCTGTCCCAAGATTCCAAGGAATGAACATTAAAAACGATAAGAGCCTATCTGATACGACGATAAAATGAATATACCTACACTCAACTTAAAGTTTCGTAAAATTTTATCGACTGAAAAACCTTCTTCTTTCATTCTGATAATAAGTAACGTGCGATCACCACCACTACCATCAGCTTCTAAACATTTCCTCACTCTTCTTTTCATCCCGCTGAATACACTTTGAAACAAAGCCGGAGTATTGTTAATTTCATGGAATTTTTTGTTTTTTATCAAATTGTTTTAATTGCTTTACCCAGTTTATTATCAATATATTTCACTTTGCAAAATAAAAGTGGCAAGAGCCATAATCTTTTTTGTATCCAGTCTACAGGAATTATTGTAATTTTTTTTATATGAGCTATTCTTTCTCTTCTTGATCCTTTGTGAATACAAATCTTTTACCTAATGAAACTTTCTTTTCGTTGATCCTTCTTTCAGTTGGGGACAAGGAGGAGCTTAGATACTTTTTAACGAAAAAAGCCTTGATTGATAACATCAAATGTAGTAGCATTTTTTCAGCACAGTTTTTGGCAATTAGAATATAGGTATTGTAAAAAAATAAAAATTAAAATACAGTGACTTATATTTCTAAGTTGAGTAATATAGATGCAGTTACATTTTTATGTGGTCTTTAAGACGTTAATACGTTCATTCGGTTTATGTTTTTAAAAAAATCGATCTTACTTATTTTATAAATTATTGATTAGAATTATAAAAAGAAGCACAATTTTTCATGCAAAAATGTGGCACAAATGACGGTTCAAAGATTTGTACTAAGCTTGCTTAGAAAAAAAACATGGAAGTGGAATCTCTTCGAGGGGTGCAATTCACTCACTTTCATCTAACAGCCATTATAGGGATAGTGCAGACGAGTGCCTCATTAAAACAGATGACTTTAGTTACCAACCAAGCAAACGTCAATTGATGTTAGAGTTTCAATATTTAGAAGTTAGAAGGATTAAGCTAGTCAACGTTAGAATTCCTGTTCATCTTAAAATTCAATTACTTTAATAATAATATTTATTATTTGAATAATATTCGATCCCACAGAAAAAAATATAAAATTTATAAAATCAAATACAATAAAAAGAATTAAATCAACTAAAGAGTATGTCAGAGTTACATTGATGGATAAATTATAGATAATATATTAAATATTAAATATTAATAAATTATTTTTCAATTTCTACTATGTTCAAATAGGCTGTACCCATTTGCAGGTGTAAGATTTGTTGGAACGACAAAATTTAATTTACGATAATATACAAACTACATGGTGTTGCTGTTGAAAACGCCGCCGTCGGCTTCACTAGAGCCCACCTTTTTATAATTCGGCGGGGCATAATAAAGAAAAACAAGGACGAGGTTAATAAGATTCACGACAATAATTTAAGAATTTGACAGCGTTTACAACTCATCTCGTCTTTGTAAATTGACAACTTTACCGTAAACATTCGAGTAAAATTAGATTTATTAAATATTACGCGAATGTTTTAAGGACGGTGGTGTGGAAAGCCTCTTATAATTTCCGCGTGGAAAAATTCATCTTAAAAATATTGAAACTTGTATTTAATGTTACTTCGCTTATGCTTCACGGCGATATACATATTTTTAACGCTTATTTAAGTTTAGGCACTGATAAGTTAAAAAAACAGACATCATTCGTGGAAAAACATTATTTAGCTTTGTTTCCCTGCAGAAGGTACCTGCATTTTCGAAAAAGCTTTCACTTTCCTGCATTAAATCCTGTGGATATCTAACTTATTATTAATGACCCTAATATCTACCGTTGCCCTCATATGGATACTCACGTGGATCATTAATCATGGCCAGGCGATAACAGTTGTAATTCCATTGAATAGTTAGATGTAGCGATCGAAATTAATGAATTAAAAATTTTCTTTTTTAAGGTATTATTAAATTATAATTGCTTGATAAATGTGAACCCTTAAAAACTGTGAGTATTTGTAAACCCTGTGGACTCTGGTTAAATCATTATATTAGAACTTCATTGAAATAGATGCAAATTTAGACAAATTTATAAAAAAATACAAAAAAGCCACTATAAACGTCAATTAATTTTAATTTGGCCTCTCTTAATAGGACGGAATTATATAGAAAATGTTAATATTATCGAATAGCCATTGTTCAGTGTTTTCAATTGATAGAATAACTTAAGAAAGATTATCACCTTTAAAATACCTGATTTGTTTTTTTAATGAAATGAAATTATTTCTTGAATATAAGGCTACATCCATAGTTTCTATTATAAGACTTAGTTCATGAGGTTCAGATGGTGAATTTTAGCTGGTTAGTAGAGTGGCTGTTATGGCTAAACTTCGCTACTTGAAACTCCTTAATATTTAATAACATTTAACAATTGTCACACATATGCTCAATTTTCACCATACGTAATTGTGATGATTAAGGTGACTAATTATAAAGATAAGGAGACCAAAAAATGAATTAATTTAATCTCTATCGAATTTTGCATACTAAATATTACCAATTGTAAAATCTTAACTTTTTATCGATTTTGTTTTATTATAGAATGACAAATGTGTTCCTACAAAGTATATAATTTTTCGTTAGCTAGGTAAACCCCGTTTCAATACGATAGAATCAGTTTATCCCAGTACAACTTGAATCAAACAGTTAAAATGGCCTATAGAACTGAAATGTGTGTTAGGATTTCATGTAAACAAAAAGTTGCTCAAATCCAGTTGTTTGAAATTTTAGGAATTAGAAAATCACGGAAATATTTTAATTAATTTTTTTTAGATTAAATTTGATTTTGATACTGAATTTTCAGATGTGGAAACCTCTTTTGCCATTTCATCCTATAAAGTGAACCATTGAATAACTGATTTTTTCTATTTTGCGCCTTTAATGACACTTAAGGCACCGAAAACAGTGCTTTAATGAAGACTATTATGTTACTGTTTTTGGAAACTTTTTTTTTGTCACATTGGTAGTATCACACAATGTTTTCTGTTTTATAGGTTAGAAAAGTGACATCATTGCAAACAATAACAATCAGAACAGAAGTACCAACCCAAACATCATAGACAAAAAAATCCCCCATATGAAATAAAATTGTAGAAAAAATACTGTATTACACTTGTTTTATAAGACGTTTTGTCGCACTTGCTACCTTAAAGCATTCCTCGCTACGTTTGTCGTGCTTTAAACCCGCGCGTGCGACAATATACCGATTTATAAAACTTGTATAATAGTATACTATTAGAACTGTCTGATTGAATTTAGTTAAATACTAATAATACTTTGTATATTTAACCATGTTAATTATGGAACAGCGTAGTGATCACACATGCTGAATATACTTATGTTTGGAACTCACTGTGAAAGTGATTATTGAAAGATATGTTGAGAAAACTTAGATTTTATTGCATCCTTTGTGGTGAGTTCAAGACATACATGTTTCCAGCAAACTCCCGCAGACAAGTCTCTTGTTTGGTGTACGTCTTTTACCATTACTTCTACATCTGTGTTACCAGCAAAGCGCCAGATTACTTTCAGTTAGTTATAATTTACGGTCTTCATTTGCAACCACAAACGAGATCAGATTATTACACGGAAGTGCACATAATGAATTCAGGTGCGCGCGCCTTTAAGGCGACCTCACCATAAGCTTGCACGTATTCTATTTGGGTTAATCTAATTGCGCGAACATCCAAGACTTTATTGCTATTTAAGATCTGGTAAAAGTAACACTGAAAAATGACTTTCTTTTATTGGTTGATTTGAAAATATTTATATTTCCGATTTCCCAGGACGGTCGATAAAGCTCTCTTGCAGAAAATTGCAAGACTTATTTGATAAGCTCGATGCAGGATAGCTCAAAATAAATTTCAATATAGCTAAAACGTGCTCCATAATGTATTTTATGTCAAGTAAGGAACTTTTAACGATGCGTTTATTTGATATTTAAAATCTTGGTAGATGTACCTACTGAGCTTAAAATTCTCTTTCAATGTTTTAAAAGATGAAAGATTTGAAGTACTCTCTTCAAAACAGTTATGCATTATACGAAGATTTAAGTAAAAGTTAATTGAAACCAAAGTTTCGGAAAACGCGGTGTGGTTTTATCCAAAAACATCTATCTTAAGAGGAATAAATTTTATGTTGTAAGTAGAAAAGTTAACTTGCCTCGTAAATATCTCATTATGACTAAATTTACCCGTACAGAGCTAAATATTTGGGATTCGTAAGAAGCGTTTAGTTTTAATAATTAAATTACTTTTTTTATTGATGTTACAACAGTGCCCACTGTCATTTTTATCAAAAAAAAGTAATTTAATTATGAAAACCTTGTCCGCTTCCTATGAATCACAAACGATTCCAGAATGCAGTAGTGAGTAAATATATATTTATAGGTATATTAACAATCATTAACCAAACTCTAAACTTCAAAAATTGTATAATAATAATTGTATAATAAAGTTTGTTGACGTTTTAATATAAATTTAGCTCATGGAAGATATGTAATTTGATTTTTATTGATAATTGACAGGGAGATATGAAGAATTTTACGTGGGCTACTATGAAAATCTGATGATTTTATAGTCCTTATTGCTAACCTTCGTCGTTGCAATATATCAAACTCATGGATTAGGTTAACCTTAGATCAAATCAACTGATTTAAGAAAAGTTTGTTCGTATGAAACTTTGACCGTTATTTGTAATTATAAAAGCATAATGCTAGTGACTTGGTTGTAAATTTAGATACATTTTTGTACACAGAAATTTTCTTTCGAATTCTAGAAGAATTAGATTTTAGAAACTAATTTTTAGGAATCTCGCTTGTGCAATATTGATTTCTGAAAAAACTTTACGTTGTGACCAAAAGTAATAAAAAATATAAAAGTACCACTATAAAGTAAAATAAAAATGTTCGCACGAAGTTATTACATTAATAATCTAGAACTCATTCTGTAATTATCAATGGGAGAGATCGGGAAATATCAAAAAATGCAAATGCAAGCTTGCTAAAGGTATAATATATTTCTTTCTTAAAATATTTGGTATTTTATCGGTTTATCACAACTTTTATCTTCAAAACTTTAAAAAAGTAACAGAATAAAATAACTACTTGTGCCAAGTAGTTCACTCATCAAGGTATAAATAACACACTGTAAAATAAATACTTGATGAAATGAACTATTTACATTCGGTGACAAGCTTATGAGCTAATATTTTTTACTGTACATTACATACAAATAGTTAATACAATTGATATAAGATTAAAATGTAATTTTCGAGCTTTTGTCAATTTGTCCCCTTTTCAAGGGACAGAAGTAGTGTGTCCACTTTAATTCAAGCACCCTTCTTTCTCTCGTTTATAGTGTATTTTTTCCGTTTAATGGTCAACATCTATTTCCACAACGAATGTTATAAAATTTTATTTCCATCAATTAAACTGTTTATAAGACCACAAATTTAAAAAACAAAGCGTTAGGCTAATACACACTTTAACAGAATTTGAAAAACTATTGTTCAATATAAGGAAATATCAAATTACAGTAATCGTACCATAGCTGAAATACAATACTTCGAAAAAAATACTCTTACTACCGAATATTTTATCCAAAGTAATGTGAAACCATTTATGATCCGTGGAGAAGACAGAATCACGTTAGTTTCAGATAAAAATAATCCAAAATTTGAAATATTTTGAAAAAAGTATAAATTCCTTGCTTCTAACAAAGAAGGTATGAAAATTGTGTTCTAACTGATCAAGTTGATTATGATAGTGATATATATATATATATA
>QDEB01104642.1:0-13673 GCA_004193795.1 Asbolus verrucosus | reverse complement strand
TATCTAAAAAAATGCAATTTACATCCCCAAAAAGGATTAAAAAATAAATTCGAATCTGCAGATTCGAATAGAGCAAGAAACATCGGTGCGTGCACTTTCAAGCCATAAATCTTACAAGTACATAGAACTTTGTATGAAATTTGTAGCTCTGTACACACGATTATGTGTAGATGGAGTTTGAATTTATAACCACAATTCCAGGTCTTAAAACATGGATTGCAACAAGATGGCAATACTTTAACCAACGAGCTCTTCTTTGACACCCTTCGGATTGAGCCAAAACTTAGTCTCGACGAAATACAGAGGCGCGCCAACGAAACGCAGATTAATCTCCGTTATTTCGACGACGGCGCTGTCGGTGTGTCTTTGGATGAAACTGTCGTCTTCGCAGACATCAACGACCTCTTCTACATCTTCGGGAGCTGGCATAAGATCGAGGATTTGGTCAACAACCCAATGGTACGCGAAGGCTCCATTTCGAAGAGCGAGTTCAAGAGGACTTCCCCGTTTTTGACACATTCGGTTTTTAATTCGCACCATTCTGAAACCAGGATCGTGCGCTACATGAAGATTTTAGAAAACAAGGACGTTTCTTTGGTCCATTCCATGATCCCCCTGGGTTCTTGCACCATGAAGCTGAACTCAACCACCGAAATGATGCCTTGTTCCTTCAAGCACTTCACGGATATTCACCCCTTTGCTCCTTTGGATCAAACTCTGGGTTACCATCAGCTGTTCTCGGAGCTAGAAAAAGATTTGTGCGCCATCACCGGTTATGACAGGATTAGCTTCCAACCGAACAGCGGTGCGCAAGGTGAATATGCCGGTTTAAGAGCCATCCAATGTTACCATGAAGCACGCGGTGACAAAAATAGGGACGTCTGTCTGATCCCTGTAAGTGCCCATGGAACCAACCCAGCGAGTGCGCAGATGGCCGGAATGAAGGTCGAGCCTGTCAGAGTGAAACAAGACGGCTCCATCGATGTCGATGACCTCAGAGCGAAAGCGGAAAAATTCAGCAATCGTTTGTCTTGCTTCATGATCACCTACCCGTCAACCAATGGAGTTTTCGAAGAAACTGTCGCCGACGTGTGTGACATCATCCATAAGAACGGAGGTCAAGTGTACCTCGACGGTGCCAACATGAACGCGCAAGTAGGCTTGTGCAGACCTGGTGACTATGGCAGCGATGTCTCCCATTTGAATCTCCACAAAACCTTCTGCATCCCCCATGGAGGTGGCGGTCCTGGCATGGGTCCCATTGGAGTCAAGTCGCATTTGGCCCCATTTTTACCAGGTCACCCTGTGGTGAACCCGCTGGGTGAAGACTCCCCCACTTATGGCGTCGTCAGCGCTGCACCTTTCGGTTCTTCGGCGATTCTCCCCATTTCTTGGGCTTATATCAAGATGATGGGACCCAGAGGCTTGAGGAAAGCCACCCAAGTGGCTATCTTGAACGCCAATTACATGTCAAAAGTTTTGGAAGCGCATTATACGACTCTTTTCAAAAGCCCAAGTTCGAATTTAGTCGCCCATGAATTCATTATCGATGTGAGAGAGTTCAAGAAGACCGCCAATATAGAAGCTGCAGACATAGCGAAGAGGTTGATGGACTATGGCTTCCACGCGCCAACTATGTCGTGGCCTGTTGCTGGAACACTGATGATCGAGCCGACGGAATCTGAGGATAAGCAAGAGTTGGATCGCTTCTGCGAAGCTCTCATTTCGATAAGACAGGAAATTAGAGATATCGAAGAGGGAAGGTTGGACGTTAGAGTGAATCCGTTGAAGATGGCGCCTCATACGCAAGAACAGGTTATCAGTAGTTCTTGGGAGAGGCCGTATTCGAGGGAACAGGCTGCCTTTCCGGCGCCTTTTGTCAGACCGGAAGTGAAAGTTTGGCCAACTGTGGCTAGGATCGACGACATTTATGGGGATAAGCATCTGGTGTGCACCTGTCCTCCCATCTTGGATGAGTATAATTATTAAGGCGAAAGAACAAGAAAATGTATTTATTGAGTCAACGCTATAACAATTTTTAAGGAAATATATTATTTGCTACAATCTTTAGAACGGATCTGGCACAGCGCAAAATAGTATCAACGAGGTTTTATTGATAATAAACGTCTAGTCGGCACCATCAAGTCTAGTCATTTCTGTTTTGATGGTGTCACCGTTTCGGATAATAATAAAGTCAACGCATCGGCAATAATGATGCAATTAAATCCATTTAGGTACAGTAACAATAATTTTAGATGGTGCAGTCTTTTCCCTTATTACAAGCACAACAATAATAAAAATAGTATAAAGTTGTTTTGTCATTTTTTGTACAATCCCAGTTTCAAAGGAACTTCCTTGTTTTGCCTGGAGTTCAGAGGGATGGGGAAAGGGTTGAATATTTTATTCGGGGATTTAGAACCGGGCGATTTATCGCCCAAATCCAAACTTGGTGACTTGAGCCTCGGCGTTTTCGGACTGTACGAAGCACCTTCCTCCAGATTCAAAGATAGATGTTCGCTCCGGCTTTCCGAGTCCTCTATCTTGTCCTCCTCAAAATACGCACCTATTCTATGAGAATCACCACTGCTAAATTTAAATTCTTCAGGTATTCTATAAGAATCAGTATCATTTAAATCAATTGAATCATATTTAAGTTTGAGTTCTGAAATAAGATCACTTTTGGGTTCACTTTCGACAGTTACGATAGTCCTCAAATTCATAACACTCGCGTTTAAAATGAGATTGTTGTACCTCTCGTCTAGATTCCTGCTCTTCTCTAGGATGCTGCTATATTTAGAGCCGTATTCAGGAGATTTGTCTTTCCGGTCTAATTCAGTGTTGCTTTTGTCGCATTCAAGATTAATACTGCTTGAAGTAGCGTCGCTGAAAACTGTCAGAATCGCTTCTGGTTTGGGTGTGTCGTCATTGTCGGGGTTAACAAAAGGTGGCGACGGTGATAATCTCGATTGACATTGCATTATTCGGTGGAGAATCAGCGAGTTCTCTTGGATGATTTGCAAGGCACGTGCGCTGTTCCTCCTCACGCGAGCTGCGCCTTCTTCGTCCGATGGCGTTTTGATTTCTTTAAGGCAACGTACGCGATCTTCTAGGAATTTTTCGAAATCAACACTATCGTCGTCCGATTCGGGATTGTTGAACATGTCTTTGACACTGGTTGAAGCAGTATTATCAAAAATATCACTACTGATTTGGCTAGGGGAAGTAGTTATGTCCACCTCTTCACCAACAGTTTTATTGTCTTTATTCATAAGATCGACGGGATTGTCTTCTACAAATTGACTTTTGATTTCTTGATGTTCTTCATCTGAAGACGACTCGCTGGGTTCGTCGCACAATTCTGTGTCTGATGATGATGAACTCTCGCTAGTTTTGGGCGCATCTTTCCAGAGAAGAGTACTGGGGGGTAGTCTAGCAGGGGGGATGCTCCCTTTAGGAGGGCCTAGTCGTTTAGCGGGGACCAAAGCACTCTTTCCCAACAGCAAATGGTTCATAGCAACTGGTGCACTAGGTGGTGGTTGCCTCGAAATAGCAGCACTGAAAATAATATGAGCTTGTCTCTGTCTTTGCTTTAACTTCGCATATTGCTTCTTCAAGGAGCTTATATCCAACACCAATCTGTCTTTGGCGTACAATTTCATCTGCTTATCGACACTACCAGGAAAAAGAGTTGTTGGTACAGAAGTACCCCAAGGGTTGATATTGTACATATAATGTTCACGAAGGCTTCTCAATTCCGTCAGAGGACCTATCGTCACCACTGCTTTGATCAAAGAATTAGCGTCAATCAGCTCGAATTCGAGAAGCTCCCGAGTGAGGACACCCATGATGCAGTAGAATTCGTCGGCACTTCGGACACCGAGGATGCGATCGGCCAGAGTTTGCCAAATCGCCAAAGCCGTGCGCAGGAGGATTTCGTTTCCTTCTAGAAGGATCAAATCCCAGACGCGAAGAACGGTCGGCTGAGGCAAGCAGTTGCAAAACAGCGTTAAGAACCTAAAGACAAGAAGTGAGTCAAGATGCAGAAGTTGGCGAGTGATGTTACCATTGCATAGTGAAGACGTTGGTGAGGGGGGGTTCATAGCTAGTCGTCCCGTCTTTAGCTGCGTTCTGGAGCGCGTCCAAGTGTCTGGAGAGGCGCGGGAGGCGAGCTCTTAACAGCTCCCTGAAAACAGCCATGTCTACGGATAGCCCCCTCAAGCTATCGGCGAAATACGAATCGGGAAGCACTCCTTCGATCAGATAGATCATAAGCTTGAGGGCGTCAGTCTCGCATTTGTCGGTCACTTGCAAGATAAGAGCTGCCAACATGTTGAAGCCTTGACAGTAACCTGAAACTCAAGATTCGCATCACTGCTTAACAGAAATCCGAGGGGTTTCTCGCTAGGCAAACGTTTGTTTAAGCAGTTGCCAAATTTCGTTTATTGCACGTACTTCCGGTGCTGAAAGTATTGCCAAATTTGATAAATCTTTTCAGTATTCGTAGCACCATAGGCAATTTCAAATTTTAGCAGATGGTTTTTATCTAACATACGAAATATTTAAACTATTAATTTATTTGATTACCCATGTGAGAATTTCCATAATGGCTCAAGTTAAATAAAAACGTCCTTGAATTCTCAAAAACTTTTTTTAATAACNNAAGTTGTATCGCTTCAAAGTTGCAATAAAAATTTTGGAATTATTTTTTTCTTCGTGAGTAGATGGAAATAGAAACTTGAAAATCGATATGTTGTTTTGACTCATTAAAGCACTGTTCCAAAAAAAATTATGAAAATTATACGAAGGGAATTACGATAATTGGTCAAATAAAGAATTCAGTTATTTTTGTAGAACTTCACCTATTTAAATTATTAATTTTTAACAATTAGTGGTCCATACTTGAACATAAACCAAATGAAAATTTACTTTTGGAAAAAGAAAAGTTAAAAAAATTTAAAATATTTCAAAATGTGATGTTGAAATATTGATTAGTAGTGATGCTTACAAGTATTGCCTTCAGTGAGAAACCCCTTTCCCGAACCCTTCCACTTACCGACCGCCTTGTTCCATCGCGCGTAGGCTAAGAGCACTTTTTTCAGCAGTGCCTGGTTCTCCTGGCCGTCCTTGCCGCAGAAGAGGCTGCACCCGGTTCGATGCAAATCTTTGACGATTTGCACTCCCAGCTCGGAGTCCGTGGGGTGAGACCATTCGCTGAAACAACTCCTTTCGACGTTAGGCCAGTCGACGCTTCGTGCGGCCAAGTGCCTGTCCGCAAGAGTGAGCCAGAGGCGCCTTCTGAACTCCGGAGGGATGCCTCCCGAGAGCTGGGCCACCATCTTCATGGCCGCCGACCACTGAGAGAAACCAGACTCTCCGGGGGCCGGCTGGATGGAGAAACGCATCTCTGCCCCTTCGGAGGCACTTCCTGCGAAAAACTACGTTGTAAATAATCATACTTAGGTGCTCGGAAGTTCCCCCGACGCGATAAATAATACGGCTAGGGGGTGCGATAAATTATTCCAAGCGGACAAATCTGGGTTTAAATCGAATGCCTGACCTAGTTGAAGGTGTGCAACAAGATTGGATAATGTTGCAATCGTTCCAAGTTTTGATGGATGGGTTTTCGAACGCGGTTGACAGACACTCCCTTCAGAGGGCTGGAAGAAAGTGTGCTAGATTTAGACAATTTGATACTTTACATGGGTAAGTGAGTGAGACGCAGTCAATTTTTTGTAAGTTACTGTAAATGTCTTCTAAAGCTCCGAGTTTTCCTTTCATATTACTCAAGCTTCAAAGCGATTAAGCTTTTCCAACTACAACTTCGTTTTTAAGCTTTTAGTTTCGTTGAAAAATGGATATAACAGGGACATTGTGGACGAAATATGAGCATGCGGGGAGTGTTTTCAGCCATTCGACTGAAAAGAGTTTCTCAGAGGAAATGTTTAATTAACAAGAACTTCCGTCATACGCAATTACTTGCGATGCGGTTCCACGACCCTCCATTTACATGCTGAAAAATTGATGATGTTAGGAAAAAAGGGTAAACAACAACAAAGTGCCGTATCTAAATTGAGAAAAATGCAGATGAGGGTAACAAATAAAACGGAAACTAAAATAAACGATATGAACGCGCGTAGGCGTAGGAAAAAAGAGCGCAGATGGCGCAAAAATCAACTAGGAAAAGTCAGACGAAGTAACCCCAGAGACCAGATAATCCAGGAATACAAGTAAACTCCGGGAACGATTCAATTTTCTGGAAGGGTGTAGCAGCTTGTCAGCCAATTGCGATGGCTTAATATTTTAATTAACACACAGCCCACGTGAGGTGTTTCGCTTTGTTTTAAGCCAACCACCTACATCAAAGACTTTATAAAAGATATTTCATTTATGACCTTTAACTTTGCTCTCGTTAGCCCTCATAGAAATTTCAGCGAATCGAAGCTTTGCTGTGCAAGCGTGGGCGAGTAAAAAGTTATTTCTCAAGACTACGATACGGAAAATCTACGGTGGTTGAGTCGATTCTGTTATGAATTAACAAAACTTCACCAATCGATATAGAATTGATACGCGAACAATAGTACAATAGAAGTGAATGTCAAAAATGGAACGCCGTTTCCTTCCTTTGGAGATGAAATTTATAAACGATTGACATTCACGGATGGTTTACCTTAAAATAATTGCAGGTAAATTACCGTCATTACTGAGCAGCCTGGAAAATCGATAAGCGCTTAGCCTGGAACTTTACATCTGTTAATCCGGGGCTCGTTACATTTATAAACGAGCGACAGTCGAAATGCGACATTTTTCGGCACAAAAGAAACTTCATTTCGTTTAGATAATTGTCTGTGGAGGTTATTCGATTCTGTGTTTTTGGATGAAAAGACGAATGTCATTTATCTATTATACACAGTAATTAGACTGTGTTTGCCCCAGTAACGGCACGCTACACTGCATGCATATAAAGAAGGTTGATTATTTCTCGAAAAGTCGAGCTTTTCACTCACGGATCTATCGAAGGTTATGCCACAGTCGAATTAAACTCAATATTGAGTCAAAAGCTGGAGAGGTGCTTTTGATGTAATGTTCAGTCTGATGTTTCTAACTGAAACAAAATAATAATTATTATCATTACCTTCCAGAAACATTGATTCTGACTTAACAATGTCTCAGCACAAATATTGAAAGAGATATAGCATAATGAAAAAAATATAATAGAAAATACTGAAGTTCGGACTTGACACAAATTTTTGTCTCTGGGGTCACACAAAGAATGTTAAAGCACAACAGGCGCTGGTGTCATAGCTGATATATCAAATGATAAGGCAACGTAATGGTAAGGTGGTAAAAATACTTAATAAGTGGAGGGGAATCAAAAGACTGAACGAACGACACGTATCTGACCAAAAAGAGAAGCAAAATTAAATAAATAGGGCGGATGGTGGAAAGGATTCAGTTTTTAATTATAATTCCGTTTAAAACATTCCCAACATTTGCTTGTTTTTCTTGCTTTTCAGTAATTATAAATTTCATTTTTCTCACATTTATCTCGTTTTCATTCCTCCCTTTCCTCAATTCATTATTACGATCATTACGTGGAACTCCTCTTTCAATTTTGCACAATTATTTTGCCATTTTCTGCCTCTAAATTTCAGTATTTTGCTCGTTGCTCCATTAAAAGCTGATGACTTTTCATTCCTCAGATGAGCAGTAAATTTGATTATTACTAAACTTCACTAATTTCGTTTCATTTTTCAATATGTTTAAAATATTTTACTTTCTAATACACAATTCATATTCTAAACTTTACTGTTATATTCATTAACTCCTCCTTTACTTTCCACTTCGAAAACAGCTTTTTATTGTTCTTAAAATCAATCTGGATTATCCCAGTTTCACACATACTTCTCGTTATTTCCTTTCATTCACATTTTATCTGTTACCTTTTTTTTCAATATCCTGCAACTTTTCAATTTTTGCTTGTGTTTTTATTTTTACTTGAACAGCTTTCTGACTGGTATTTTTCTCCCATTTTTTCTTTACACTCTTGTATCTTGTATCTTCCACCATTTTTCGCATTACTTTTTGTAATATTTTAAATGTAAAAGTTTTTGTTGAAGAACTAAACTAAGCACAAGAAAGATGGTAATGAAGAGAGGTGAAAAACACTACTTAAAGAAATTACTTAGAAAAACAAATGTACTTTTAAAAAAAATATGAAATTGAACAATTCAAAAACACTGAAAAAAAAAGAAGACAATAGAAAAACGGAGTTCGTAAAATATAAAATACAGAATATGGATAATACAAAAATGTTATGATAAAATGTCAAACTGTATTTAAATGTATTTAAAATGTATTTAAATATTTAACCGTATTTAAATGTGTATTAAGAAAAAATGAACAAAATGAAAAACTCGCAATGTTATGAAAAGGATTAAATACATTAAGTGATACAAAAATACTCCCTAGTATGTTATGAAAAACGCCTTAGGTGTTAATGTTTTATTTTTTATTTAATTGAGTTGACTAACACGTAATTTTTAAAAACTTCAAAAATTTCACAGTAGGAGATAACAAAATACTTTTCCTTTAAATGCGTCAAATGAGTTGCAAGCTTCAGAATTATGTTCTGGAACACGTTTTACAGCTTTACAGCTCTTCAAAAACATTTATTCAAAAAATACAACAAATAACACTTATGACTTATGACACTTGTTTATCATTCCATCCATAATTATTAATTAGATTTTCTAATTTTTAAAAATATCTTATTTTGATACTAATTAAACAATTGAAAATCAAAGCAATAAAACGATAAATTTGTCATTAAAAATAGTAAAAGTAAAAAAAATTGAAAAGCATATGTTGATTATTAGTTCTAGAAAAAATCAATATAACAATATGCGAAATATTGAAAAAAGATTTAAATGTATTACAAGAGGAAGAGAGGATATAAATAGCCCAATACTGATGGTTTTTTCATTTGAAAATCACCTGGAAGTCATTTTCGGAAATGTAGGTATTTGAAAAACATGCAAGAATGAAAGTCGAAGAAATTAACATCAGATGGGGCAACGAAACAACATAAAGTTGAATAACTTGGTAATATTCGAAAAGAATAGGGAGGGCAGAAAAAAAATTAGTTCGAACGGAATATAAGGGACACAGAAAAGTGGTAACGGCAATGTTTTAGAGGTAGTTTCCAACCTGAAAACCGTTATGCATGTTAACACCTACCTTATTAAAAGAAACCATCAACACACAAATTGTCTTTTAGTCTAAAAATTGAGCTGCGTGGCGCCTTTAACTTTTTTTTTTGATAATCGCCTTTATTAAAGGATCTTTTTCAGCCACTTTCATTTGATTTGCGATAACGCAGCATAAAGGCTTAAATAGTCGCCATAATCGACATTTTTTATTTGATCGGATTCCATGTCAACGACGAGCTATGTATTTAAGCGATTTTTTTTGACTTGGAGTTTGTTCTTTGACTATTAGATTTAGACTCGACACAGGTACTGGGGGAGAACAGAATTGGAGAAACGTGCGGCAAATTTATAATTTTCCAAACAATATTGCGGCACTATCGATTTTCTTTCATATCAATAACAAATTAGCTGGAACCAAGTTTACTCTCTCAATCCGCGCCAATCAAGAATGTCAAGAGTTACTTGTTTTGATAAGCGCGGCAGTGTTATGATGAATTTCATCGGATACTGACTGGTACCCTAAGTGTGTTAACAATTCATCCAACCCTTTCGAGGTCAATGGTCTGGGGAAGAGCGAATTTGGGATGGGAAGATTGAATTGGTGCGGAAACGTTCCGTATCGAGGTTGTCACGAAAAGTTTATGAAATAGGTGATTAGAGTTGGCGAGGTCTGATAAAAGCGAATTCCTGTGACATCAATATGCATGAACATGGCCAGTTCTTCTTGATAATAAAATCCGGAGCGGTGAGAATTTCTCCGGAGCTCCATTATAGAACGCTCGTGTTTCACATGAAACTGCTGTTAACAGATGATTATCAAACGTCAACAGAACGGGCGAAATGAAGCCATGTGCAAAAAACAGCCCTTCGATGCAAAAACAAACATGCTGGCTCCGGTCCTCGAACTGGACCAAGTCGTCCAGTTGAATCTACTTTATTTAAAAAAAAAAAAACTCACCTGTCCCTCTTTGCACCATCGAACCAGCATTGGCAGCCTTGTTCTTAATGGAGCTGAAGAACCCGCTCATGAGGACATGTTCTGCACGTACTCATCGCTACATACAAACTGCACTCTCTGGCGGATTTATCAGATGTGCGTGGAATCGTAGCGAAAAAGCGTGCTGAGTGGAAGGAGTGTCTTTTTCTGGGCGATTGGTCGAAACAAGGATGGAATGTCTGGCGCAGCGGGAGCGACCTTGTCGGACTCGGATGGTATTGATTTTAGTACTCACGTTTCTGAAGTTGGCCGGTGATGACGTCGGAGTGTGCGTCTTGTTGACGACGCAAGGCGTCGCGCCGCTTCAACTGCCGCACTAGAACGCTGCCGGCGCGCTCCACGTGGTACTCCAAACAACTAACGAGGGATGTCAGCTCCGACACATCTACACAAAATACTCCAAATTTGATTTTTTGACAAAAATACGTTTTTGAAAAGTAGATAACGAAATTGTCGCGAGACATGTGCACATCTTGTTGCCCGCGACTGTACTTATTTCGATGCCACGAGTGTTTAGGAACACTCTCTATATATACACATACTCTATCTTATCGCTGCTATTGTTATCAGAGAGCGAAATTTATGCAAAATACGTATGGCGTATGTTTGATAATTATTAGAAACTTAGAGGACATTGACCTCAGTTAATTTTTGCAGTTATGCATATTTGAGTTTTTAAAAAATGTCGGAAATATTCGTGAATGGGATGCGAACATTCCGTAAGCAAGAACTTAAAAATCAGGATTAAGGTGGTCAATGTAACCAAAATTCAATTTTAATTATCTAAAAATAACAAACTTGTTATTGCATGTATACTTCAGTAAGTATTATTTATATATTTGTTGTCATATATTTATAGCAAAAACACTATTTAAATTTAACCTGAAAATATTATAAAATAAATATTTAAAATATTGTTAAAGCTCCTATATGCGACACGCTAAAATAAACACGGACCCAAATCCCACACATTTAGATTCTGATAGTGGTCCAATTCGTTGACTTAAT
Organism: Asbolus verrucosus; assembly: GCA_004193795.1. NCBI lineage: Eukaryota > Metazoa > Arthropoda > Insecta > Coleoptera > Tenebrionidae > Asbolus > Asbolus verrucosus. The sequence continues at coordinate 2,459 of QDEB01104642.1, read as the reverse complement.
AATACTTTATTGTTGAACTGAAAACTCTTGATTATTTCTGCATTTTTATTCCTCTTTTGTTAACTAGAACTTTTAGTTAACCAGAAAACCGAAAAACTTGTTTAAATTTTTTTGTTAACATTTTTTCTACCTTAATATAAAATATCTTTATTCTTAGATATTGTATATAATGAAAATGATTAATGGATTCCATTATACTAATAAAAGAAAAGTTTATTTTTTATTTCTACTGTTAAACCCAGAAAATACTACTCATACTACCACATACTCGTGGCCATATGTATATTGAATTTTTTTGTTCATCTGCATCTAAATTGGAATTGAGAATATGCTTAATTTTTCTGCAATCATTTTATTATTTTAAAATTATATTCCTCTCATTCTGTTTTTTTTTTTCTTACTTCTTTTTCAGCATCCGTTTCTATTTTTCGTTGTTTCCTTTTAGAGAAATTAATTTCGTTCCCTCATTATTTTTATTATTTATTACTGTCATTTTTTGCTTAAGTTGTAACTTAACTTAAGTCAGTAGTTTTGTTGAAAAGTAAAAATTTGACAGGGTATCACTAAAAAATCAGACAGTATAGTAACACAGTTACTTGGAATAATAAACATTATGTTAGACATAGCACATATACGAATTTCCTAAATTTGACATCTATGTCAGACGCACGAAAAATTCGCTGTTGGGTTCCTAAAAGTGACACACTTATTTCTAAGGCAGATCTTAAACATTTAATGTTGATTTTTCAGAATACGGTTAAGTAAATTTGTTGGAAACTAATGTTGAGCAACAACTTACCATAAACTTATATCGCACTAGATATTTGCTTGATTGGTATGTATTTAGATTTGTTTTTTTTAAGTAACTAAAATCCATAAAACATTATGGCATTAATACATATAAGATGTGTAACCCTTAATACATATTTGTAATGTCAGATTTTAGAGCAGTGTTAAATTTTTGGCGCCCTTATCTTATCTTGTTTCTAAAAATGTTACTTTTAGATGAAAATTTTCTTTCATATAACAACACATTATCATCATTTTGTATATGAATGGCATGAATGGGTTTGATGGTTGTTTTATACTTTGTCGATGGTTATTAGACTCTTATTGTTGTGAACTTATGCTTGGGTGTGGGCTCAGATTCGTTCTGAAGAACTTAACTTGTGAACTTAATTTTAAAATGCCAAAAATGAAAAAAAAAATTAAATCAGTCAAGGGCATCTCCAAATTTCTACTACTATGTGTTTCAGTCGGGACTAACAGTGCGGGTAAGATAGGCCTGTACATTTCTTATGAGAGAATTTACGACACTGTTGCCAGAATGTGGTTAAAGAAAACAGGTCTGTACTTACGCAGTATTTGTAATGCGTCAAGTAAAATCATATTAATTTAATTAATTTCATAATTTAATTTAATAATTAATTATTATTCTAATTAAAATGTTATAAAGAGAAAAACTTCGTTCCAAAGTTATTAATTCTGGTAAAAATTAACAATGCAAACATGTTCTTCTCAGTACAAGCTGAACAAAATTTTCTATTAATTGTATTTCATAAAAAGTTGTACAAAATATGATGTTTTTTTACCGTTTTTTTTTTTGTAAAAAATTCAACCTAAAACGTTTCGACTAAAAGTTAGGTGATGTTGAATTTCTTAACAATATTTTCACTTTACCGATATTTTTTCGTTAAAAATGGTAATAGTTTCATTCGAAAAGATACATTTATTTTAATTTTCACACAATTTTTAATGACAGAAACAACCATCTATCTATATATACCTATCTATCTGTATATCTATCATCTATCTATTGCCTTGAGTTACATCATGTCTCCAAAAGAGCCTGTACTGACAGTCATCAGTGAAATAATCTATAGACAATGAAGTATTTTCTGTAAATCTAAGCTGAATTTTCATTTTGACTTTCTCTGAAAGGGGAAGTACTGTGGTTGTGATTTTTCGAAGATCATGAAATGTTATAATTTCTTTGTGTTTTAGAAAAGTTAGATCCCTAAATTTCATCAATTGGTGTTTGTTAAATCAGTCAAAACTTGGAAACAACCCGACGGATCTAACCAAACTTTTGTTAGAAGTCATGGTAGAGCTAAGAATGGAAACACCTACGAATTTATGAAATAGTTAGTGGCGTTATCTTTGTATCTCAAGTAGTAGAAGTTACAAAGCTGCCATTTTCCATTTTTCAATAATTTCTCAATTTTTAATAAAAATGGAATTACATCTCATAATCATCCAAAAAAGTTACCAAAATAATAGAAGAAACAACTATAATGTTTTAAGATCAATTTTGACATAGAAGTCATTGTATTGTTAACAAAAACTTATTATTATATACAGATGTCCGAAAATTCGCAGAATAACTCAACACTGCATTGTTGAAAAAAATGTAAAAAAACAGTATATTATAAACCAAGGTAGAGAAGGCGACTATTATA
>QDEB01104587.1:1877-12440 GCA_004193795.1 Asbolus verrucosus | reverse complement strand
TTTATTCAATAATTCTATTACTTCCATTAGTGGAATTTTATATGAATTAATTACCATTGCAAATAACTTTTACATCGCATCTATATTCAGGATATATTATGTAAATATTGATAATATTTGATAAACATGGAATCGATGCAATTCTGAAAAACTAAAGAAAGATTATTAAAATTTTATAAAGTTTACAATGATGGTATGTACCTATGATTCAATAATATTTAGTATTCTGTTCACACTCATTCTTTGTTAAAAGCATGCACATTAACTGCTAAAGTTATTATCTCGCATATTCTCACTGGAATTATTCTAAAATTGGTGGGATTACTGAAATTCCATTGCATGTATTTAAAAGCACGAATGTTATAATAGTTGATCAGATTTAGGAAAAAAAAAAATAATGACATATCCTGTTATTGTGAGAAGTAAGCAAACCACAAATCGGATGTCACACCACCTCTCCAAGTCCGTCACAAAGTATTTAATCTTCATCTCCACTTTTTCCCAAAGTTGCTAATAAATTCTAACTTGACAGTAAATACTTATGAGTCAAATAAAAACTCATATTTACGGCTACTTTCGCCGTTAAGTGTCAAACACAACAAGTATATTTCATAATCTAGATCTGAAACTTTATGCTACCATTCTCGTTTTTTATTTTTTACGACGTTGTAGGAAGAGGGTTATCTTTAAAAAAACGAACAATGGAGCATTTGGTGACTTTGGAGAATACACTATTAGGTTTCCCTCATTGTGAACGCGAAAACTCTGTAATTCACATCAAACAACGTCTAGGAAGCTTTAAACTGTCCAAACATTTTAAACAAACATCGAAAGCAAAACTGATAAAATTCGGCCAATGCAGAGTGCACTCTGTTGACGAACGCTTATCGGTATTGACACTGCGTCGAAATGTTCCCGGATGTCGACTTTAGCGATCTTATTGACGCCTATTCATTTTTCGAAAAAATTATCCCACCCATCTCGCAAGAATGCATCTAAATTACTGGCTTAACGCGATGTAAGTGCTCTATGCATTTGGCATTGTTTTCAACCGGAAAACTTAACGATAAATTTGTGTAAATTACGAAGATTTACACATCCGGTGCGCACTCCCAGCACACAACAATAAATTTCGAAAATATATCACGGCGGAAGAATTCAAAAAAAAAGCAGTTAGCACCACCTGTCAGTAGCGCCTTTTAATCTCTCACGTTGTCCACCTGTCCGGATCACTTCCACAGGAGGCGCTACACTAGCCTAGACGCAAAAAGTCCTACCAACATAAAACAATGCCAAACGCAATTTGTCATAGGTACACTGTAAATAAATCAACTCGGCGAAACACAAAAACATGGCTGCGCAATTTTCAAGGTCGACCGCATTCGAGCAACTGGGTGATGTTGAAAAACGACGAAACGAGCGATACGGTTTCCAACGCACGATTTTGGTGGCCGCGAAAACCCAAAAAAGTGTCTTTTAATAGTTCGGTACAATAATCGACGTCAGATTCCATCTAAATTAAGAGGAAGTTACGACCGTCATTAGCGCTTTAATTAGCGATGAATACTTGATGAAATCTCGAAAAGGCGTAGGGAAATTGAATATTAATTCCTGAAATGTCTCGTAATAAACAATCCACGAATGTTTTACGGCCGCCCGAGTATCAATCTTCATCTAACAACACCCAAACAGTATTTTTTTATGTAAATCCGTACCAAAAACATTCCAATTAAATTCTTCTCAATGAAACTGAGGGGAAAACACAAAGGCCACCCAAGCGGGACGGCTCTTTTCGCACTCAATCACGAACGTCGATAGGGGGCGCCGCTTCGATGATGCGAATAATAATTATCCTCGCCTCTTATTACCGTGTTCTCGGACGCTATTAACTCGAAGCGGAAACTATGCTCAAACTATTATGAAATATGCAAAGCTGCAATCACTCCGCGATGAGTGATACTTATCCACCGCCAATCATAATTTAGAATTTATTGAAATTACCCGAGAAACTCGACAAATCCTCGACTCACAGCCGGTTTTCGATGAGCCAGCAGAATGCACTCGACTGCTGATGGCTAGTTGACGCGTGGTCGTCCACCAGACTTGTTAGGGATAATAGCCGTAGGTCAGGTAGACGCGCCGGCAATCTTGGAAAGCCGAGCGGCCGCTGTTTGTTTAACATTATAACATGTCAAATTGCATCTGGGGGACGTCCTTTGCCCACTGGAGAAGTTGGCGAGGTCACGTCTGAAGCACAACGAACCTTTCCGAAGGGCTCTTGTGACGCGAGCCCTTCAGCATGCACGTGTAACTACGACGAGCTATCGATCAAAAATCGTAGCTTCCGAAGGGAATGTAAAACACCCTAATGCCCCGAGCCTCTAAACTGAGGACTTCCATCCAGACGAATTCGTTGTTTCAACTCCTCCTCCGCACAGGTTCTTTTAATTGCTCCCTCCTCGTCAGACAATATCCTATCCTATCCTCGTCTACAACATCCTACACTGTTTTAATATTTAAGGAAAATCCAGAGATAATTCAGTCCTTATTTAGAAATTTCGTTCCCGAATGTGTTAATATTACCGGAAATGTTGTTGGATTTTAATTGGATGATTTTCACTTTGCCATGTAAATTTGCTTGGAAGAATTTAATTTTCCTTAGATGTGTAATTTTATCCCCATTTTAAAGAAATTAGTGGAAAACATCCTGCATAAAATTTATAAAATAAGGATAAAGTTGTCTCAAAGGAGAAAATACAATACAATTCAACATAAACTTTTATCAATCGATATTTTCAAACGCTGATCGAACTTTATCGTTGCGCCAATCTAGTGGCTCAATTATTACGAAAGTCAGAAATCGAAATGAAATATTGCATAACTTCTTTGTACTGTCAATTTACGTCAATTCTTAACAATTATAAAAATAAAACTAAATCGTTGCTAACTAAACGGTTGCTTGGGTGAATCCAACTCTCCCCATGGTTATATTTGTAAATTTTTTATTTTGGCCCTTAAATCAGGACTACAAATAAAAGTTTATGATTTATGGGGATGAAACATCAGGATAATGTAAAAGCAATGGTAAATTTTCTAGTTTTTATTACGACTAGTTTAACGCCGTGGTGAAGGTTGATCGGCGTTTCAAACAGCGTCAATTGATCCAAAAATTAATGTATGCCTTTGTAATGTAATGTAACCTTTAAAGTTAAAATTTTATCCCATTACGTCGGATAATACTGACGACGCTTTTTCTTTCAAATAAAGTTGTTAATATTGCTTAAAGCATATGTACTTTTTTATAATTTAAATACATATACCTATATTTGTAAAATTTTAGTTTTCACTTTTAACCATTTTACTATTATTTAAAAAAAAAAGTTAAATTTCTCTTGCAACAATTTTATAAAATTGAGATAAAATTACTTCAAAACTGGAGGAAATAATTTTACTCTGTTACAAGAGTTTAATAATAATTTAATCAAGTTCTAAACTTTAGACAACATTAATTATATTAATTGCCGACTTTTAAGTAATAATTAAAACTGTTAATTCATAATCAACAAAAAAGCACACTGTCCTGGAAAATTAAAATTATCATCTTAATTGTACTTAACATCGTAAGAATTTTAAAAATCTCACAAAAACCATTAAAAATGCGTTAATATGTTTAAATCACTGATATACATATGTAAATATACTAAAATATGCAAAACAGGTAAAAATGATAGCAATCACTTTTATAATCATTAATAATACGAGTGCGAAGACATAAGCTTAAAGTTCGAGGGTATCTCGACTTCCTCTCGTTGCATATATACCGGACATACTTTAAACGTTTTGGCAAGAGTGGTTATTCAAAATTTTTTTTGTTGGTCAACTACGTTGGTTATGAGTCATTATGGAAATGTTGTTTATTTTATAAACGAAAATGAAGTTCTTGAAAATATTCTAGAGAAAGAGAAGTTATTGCGGGAAAAATTGTTGCCCCTAGAATCTAAAGTTGCTACGAGAAGTTTCTGTTTCTGTTTCAAGTTTCTGCCATTGCATTGGCGAGAAAAGAAACAAAGTCTCCTCGGTAACAAAAGAAGTAATTCTTGCTTATTTAGACGAGAAGGTAAGCCTGCGATTTTACCCATTTCATTTACATCGTTCATATTCAATTAATTTGATTTGTAGCAAGAAACGTTATCACCTGCATCACTTTGGCCGCATTATTCGATGTTGAAGTCAACTTTAAAAGTGAAAGAAAACCTATGTATTGAGAAGTTTGGCAGTATAATTGCTTACCTCAAACAAATGAATATAGGGGATCATGTGAAAAAATCGAAGGTGTTGTGTCGTGAACAAATTGAAAAGTTTCTGGTAGAAGCTCCAAACGAAACATATTTATTTGTGAAGGTATTTACGTTATTCGTTGTTAAAACAAACAGTTTTTCCTTGTTTTATACAATGCTTTGATTTTCGGCATTGCTGGAGCATGTCGGCGCAAAGAGTTATGTGACCTTGCTGTGAATGATATCCAAAAAGTTCTCATTGTAACACTTCCGAGATACCAAAATGCATTTAGATAGAAAGTTCAATATTACTGGAGAAGGCTTCGTGGTTAACCCTTTGAGCGTATATCGAAAATCTGCATCTTTACGTTCCGCGGACACTTCACAATAGATTCTTCTTGTTTTATAATAACGTGAAATGTATTCGGCAGGTAAAAAGCAATTATGATTACTATTTGTTTCGTGTTTTAAAATATTTTTTAAAACACGTTGTTATGGTAAACGTTTTTTAAAAATGCTGTTAGATATTAAAAAGATGACTTAAAATGTTACCAACAAAAAAAATGTTTTAATTCGTCTAAAAAGTCTGCATTATAACCTTTACAAAAAACCGGTTTTAGCAAAAATAAACAAATGAAAATTAATCAAAGAGCACATGGTTGTAAAGAAAATAAAAATGATTGTTGAAAAAGGTTAAAAAATTAATGGTGTTTTTTTTTACAAAAGTTTAAATCATTGTACATCATGTAAAAAGAAAATTTTTCACCTTCAATCGTGGAGATAAAAACTGGGACATTTATATCGTTCCCTAGTGGTGATTTTTGTGTGCCTCACCACTTTTTATAGTGTCTCGGAACTGACGCCAAACCTTTTAATGTCGAGTTATTTAAGCTTTAAGAAAAAAATTATTTATAAAAATGACCAAGTGCTTAACAGTTCTTTTTATCGACCATTATCTAAAGTAGGCCGTTATTTACTAATTTCAAGTTCTTCATTGAAACTGTAAAATTGTATTTCATTTCACACCTTTTGTCAGAAGTGTAAAATAATGAAATATTATCTTACAGCTTCAGTATTTTCAGTATTTTACGAAAATAAAAATCACTACTATTTTACTTTTTTTTACAATTAATAAGAACAAATCGACATTCTTAACATTTCTGCTACTAATTATTTGATAAATTAATTTGCACTGCACTGTTGCTGATATTTTAAATAATTATCCCAGAAGTAGGTGGTAAACGTAACATAGTTAAAGCATCACTTTTGATTTCTTTTGTCGTAAGTCTTCATCAACTTTCTCTTCTATACACTCTTCTACATAACTTTCAGCGACGCTGCTACTTTTCCACCCTTCATAGTGTTTTAACCGCAAAATATCAGCCTTGAACTGGCCAGTAAAGAAGCTAATGATCTTCGGAAATTATGGCCTGTGTAGTCTTCCGGATACGCAGTTATGAGACTGAAAATTTTAGAAAATTGGTTGACTCCTACCACTTGAATGGTTCACTTTCCATTTCTGTATTGTAAAAAAAAAAATCGACGAGAAACATTCTTTCGTCGAACTGCTGCATTTATTCTATAATTTTTTTCTGGATTGAATCCGTCGTCCATTTTATCGAGAATTATAAAAGTTCATTCCCTATTTGTTTTGCTATCAGGAATCTTGACAATCTTCTACGTCTTCAATTGCCCTTTTTTTCAATTTCTTACGCCATGTTTTGAAAACACTCGTGCCTTTTTGGGCTTCTAGCCAACAGATTTCTTCTTTATGAACCTCTTTAATTTCGGATATATGCTTATGTCCATAATTGTTCACCACTGCTACAGTTGCCTTTAGCATTGAATATTTTGACCAGAGACTATCCGAGTTCAAAATTTTTGTTTTTTTAAAAGATTGATATTCATTCTCGTAGAGATTTTGTAATTTTTCCAGCATGTACTGTTCACAAAATCACAAAATAGCTTGCGTTATACAATATTGCTACTAGTTGTTTACTTGACAACGTAGCAACAACTTTTAAATTAGTGTAGTACACTGGATTTTGAGAACTGTCGTGAAGCTCAAGCATGATTTCCGAATTGCCAAAATAATTCAGCGAATGTGGTTGACAAAAAAACTGTGTATGCGACTCCTTTGTAAAATTTATTTTATTCGTGTCTGTAATCACACGAGCAAATGCGATTATTCAGGCACTTATAAAATAAAGACTACTTTTACAAACTCGTTGCATAAATAACAATTAAATAGCAAACGAATAAAATTGTCCAATCGTATGATGTCTTTTGAATTAAATTTACCAAACAAAAATAAATATCATTTTACTAATAAATTTTAAGATTATTGATTTGAAAAAACAAAAAAAAAAAGTGGAAGTCATGAATAGTAACTTGAATTTTTTATTCTTAAACCTATGAAACAAGTTGGAGTCACATTAGAAAGTTGTAATAGTAAAACGTGGTCCAGTGTCAATTACTAACACTTCATTTGTGAAGATTTTGCATCACGTTGAACACCACCAACGTCTTTTCTTATGTTCTCCACTTTGTTTAAAACGTAAGACATTTTTAAATATGAAATCGCCAGCTGCAGCTACATTTGCAAAAAAAAATCTCTTAATGACGACTTTTTCAACTTTTTTTTGGAGTAGTTGTCACCGTAAGTGATACTACATTGACAATTTATTTTTCAAAGATAATCCGATAAATTAAGAAAATGTTTAAACTATATAACAACTTAATAACAAGAAAAAGTTAATAAATTTACTTTTAGATTCAATTTAAAAACAGTATGTAACTGCTTATTTACATTGGTCACCCATTTAAAAACTTTTAGACACTCGACCATTTTACAAATGATTTTCGTCTTCAGGAGCACCAGACAATTTACTTTTAAAAGTTTTGGCGTCAGTTTTGGGACATCTGTATTTAGATACAAGTTGGGTTATAAAAATGACTTTTTTGACTCACTGCAACACGGATGTTTACACTTATTTTACATAGTAAAAATTTCACATACATCCTGATTTAAAATTAAAATGACCATTCAGCTCACAACCTCTTCTTGTTTGTTTTTCATTTTTCGGCTGGCAAAGGGTTCAGGAATTTGATTATTAAGAAAAGCAAAGGAGTTGAAGTCGAAATTTAGTGAAGAAGTTGTCAAACTGTGTTTCTGCCTGCTTTCCTTCGGAGAAATTTGCAGAGAAGTTGAGAAGTTACGCAGAACGTCTCTAATTGTTGCTCCTTCGCACGTAGTTGATATTGCACTTGGAAGTTTGCACAAAGCCGTGCAGGGTTCAGCGCTCAGAGCAGCTGACCCGAAGTGGCGGCTTACTCCAATCCAGAGGATTGCAGAAGTCTGCGCAACAAACTTTAATTGTTTGCCGAATGGCATCTGTTAATTAAAACGAATTACCATAAAATAAAGTGACTGTTTAACATGTCCCGTTACGCTCACATAAATCGGATCTTTTAAAGCGTCCGGGTGAGTTGCGTGGCCGAACCATTTCCATCTCCTCCACGTAATCAGCTTAATTTAAAACCAAACAAATTAAGTGAATTTAAATTTCAGGTTGTTGGACGACTCTTTATTACACGTTCTTAATTTGAAATTATAACTTACACTTTTATTTGTTATGTTCGCATGTTCGGTTTGGGTGGTCGCGTTTTGTGGCGACTGTACTTAAAACTTGGCCACTACGTGTTCGCAACATCCTCCGTCTTTTTTCCAGCGGCTCTTGTTTCCAACGGCTTCCTAGATTAATCGAAACCCTTCAGTAGCGCCGATTTAATTAGGGCTCGCCGGGGTTTGCATGTGCAGCTTTCGAGGCCATTATCCGGGGGTTGTTTTCAGATGGGAGGGGCGGATTGGGCCCAACACCTGCCTCGGCCAGCCATAAATCCTACCTCCCGATAACATCTCGAATAGCTCCGGCGACCACTTTCATGGCTGCGTAATATTAATTGATTTCATTACGTCAAAAAGAATCGGAGCCACTTTAACTAGATCATTGTGTTCAATGAACTTGAGTTGGATAATATTTCACTTGCACTTAAGGGCCCTCTTCATTGGTATTAATTCGTTTTAAATTGTTTTTCTTGTCGATGATGCAACTCGATAGTATTTTTATGCTGGCATTTCGAACCTAACCTCAAACGGTCGCATTTGCACTGGACCACCTGTATATACCGCACCGATCGAAATAATGAAAAAATTCAGCCGACACATATCCAGCATCACGAAAAGTAATTGACGCGATTAAATAAGACGGAAATTTTTAAAACTAGCGGAGCATTAAAGTCGTGACTGGAACAACAAGAAGAGTGTCGGAGTTTCGACAAAATCCATCTCCCGCTCCCAGATTATGTAATTCGGTAGAGCGATCAATTAAATCACAGTTGAATTCTTAAGATTAATGAGATGCCTCCAGAGCAAGCGCGCTTTTTTTCAAACCCGACCAAAACAAAAACAAAACTCACCGACTACTATGCCTAATCCGATCCTTCGCCTGCAGCACTTAAATCACCACCAGACACACTAATTATTCGCACACATCTATTCCACTTGCGGTCTTTTCAATTAAAATCTCGTTTCTTTGTCGAAATTCGATTTTGCGGACTGGTTTCGGCGTGTTCAGCGCGCACCAAACAACACGATGTCTAGAAACAACTGACTGGCGACGGAGCCGACTTGATACGAAACCGGCACGAACTCAACAGGTGGCCATATTGTTGTCTGGAAGGGAGGTATAATTTTTTTTTTTCGAAAGTTATAAAACAAAATCTGTTTCCAAGCGGCGGCCTCTTCTCCGTGGAAATTAATTGAATTTGGCCGACGTGCCGTAATCAAAACAGAGTTGCCAACTGCAAGAAAAAGAAGCGCATCTCCGGAATAAATGGCAAAAATTCTACTTTTATGACTTTTAATCAAGCGTTAAGTAAAACTAATAAGAACATCTGATCGGCGGAATGAGAGCTGATGGCCACTCTTTTATCTGAAATCTGGTTATTGGTGATCGGTGATATCAATCAATCCTTCAGTTTGAGTCGTTGAACTCGTTGTGACAATCTCTTCATTACCAGAACGGACAGGTATTCCAGTTATTTTATCGGGACCGGGACTACAAGAGGCCACCAATTACGTCATGACGTGTGCGCGGCGATCACGTGGTGCCACCACTGACAGCTGTCAACAATGTTCATACAAAAAAGTGACAAAGCTAGAAGTCGTTTAATTCGTCTCCTGAAGTTACGATGACAACAATATAAATAGCTAAAAAGAAAATATTCAAATCTAAAAATCTCAAACTGAAGACTTTGCAAGCAACAGATACAATGACTTTAATAATAAATTCTACATAAGTAAGAAATTTTATGCTGTAATATGATTTACAGTTTGTATTGCATAATAAAACCGGTATTTATTTGAATATAAAGACTGTCTTCATTTTTTCCAGTTTTTCAAACATAATACAGTCAATATAACCTTCATCAGAATTTAATTTAAATTTATTTAAAAAATAACAAACACGTAATAACTATTTGTGTAACAAACGGAATGTCAAATTTTAGAAACATGCATTGATCTAGTACGTGACGCTTTTTTATAAATCTGCTCTTATTTTTAAATATACACCGAAAAAAAAAATATATGAAGAAGAACAACAAAAAAATATAAGAGTATCTCAGTTGCAAAATCTCATCGAAAAGTATATTATAACTTCATGAAATTTGTAGTATCTCAACATAATGCCCCTTTGACGTTGTTCATCTTGTTCATCTTAAGTAAATAATAAATACTATACTTTGTGTGTTATGTGTACCCATTTATTATTTGTTTCATTATAACAAATAAAGAATGATGAACAGTTATGGAAATAATGAACAGATTATGTTATTGCATTGGCTTCATTCTATAACTACAATTAATTTCAAATAAATATCTGCAACGTTATTGATGTTATTAAGACTTCTTAAACATTTTTGGTACTTTAAAGAATTAGTAATTTTGTTCACCACATGGGCAAGTCATATTGCCATTATCCAGTAGTGCCACAAGAGTACGTGCCCACTCTTCTCTAACCGTCAAAATGATACAAAATTGATTTGCTGAAACAGTTTTTCAATTTTTCCTACTGAATATTAGTTACATATTCACCAAAATTAGCTTCTGGTCACGCAGCTGCAATAGTAAACTAAACTGCTCAAAACTATGTTCCCACAGGACACACAGCTGTATGTGCTCCTTTCTGAGCTTCCGAAGGAGCACGAAAGCGTAGATGATAAT
>QDEB01104585.1:0-16766 GCA_004193795.1 Asbolus verrucosus | reverse complement strand
AAACGAGTTAATTATCCTATGAAAATTGAAGCTTGTAAACACCTTTATTAAGTAAATTGCTTTAAAGGGAAACGCGCAAAAAATTAAAAGGATGACTTTATTGACATTTTTATATTGATAGTCAAACGACGGCTGTTTGAAATGCTAAAAACCTTCGATGAAAAGTATTTTCGTAATTTTACAACAAATTTATACAACTTAACTGGAGCACACAAAAAAGTGAAAAATAATTTTCAGTATTATCTCACTTCAAAAGGCAACATGTTCTGTTCTCATATCACAAAAAAATATAAAAGTGAGAAATCAGCTTTATAATTTACTTCATTTCTCTCATACATCAGATATAAAATGAAATTATATAAGTGCTAATAAAAAAATAAGTAAAATGAAGATAGGTTCACAGTAGCACTAAATTCTCAGATATTTATTTTAAACAGTTTTATACTATCAAAGAATGCACACATCTGTACAATAATGTTTAGCCAAAAGTCTGGAACAATCTCTTTCCTTTTCCTTTTCCACTTTAGATCCATTTCATCCATTAATCTTTCATAAAAAGAAATAATTTTAATTACTGAATTTGAATTTATTTTATTGTATTTTTTTAAATATGCGACCACACAATAACTAAAAAGTTCTTTCAATTGATGGCCGCTGCAAAAACCAAGAGTACGTTTTATTGTTCGTCTTCAAACTTTAGGTTGGAATTAAGTTAGGAAATTTGACAAAATTTAGCTCATAAATTTATGAAAATCAAAAATTCATTTTTCTGGATTATGATAATTTGAAACAGTCCACTCCAGTGGACTGTAACTAAACTAAATTCATTTAAACCGGCCCCCGATTAATTATGATATTTACAACAGAAACTTACATTTTTCGTGTTAATATATACAGTGATTAAAAATGAGTTGATCGATTTGATATGTAATGTTCCAGTGATGATGTATGTTTCCGGATCGTATAGGTGAACGCAGACATTGTATACAATAATTGTTGATAATTAAGTGACAAGTTCATATATCAATTTACTGACGGAGAGTTGAGTTGACAACATTTAAAATTTTTTGCCTACCAGGGTTATATACGGGCGTAATCCGACGATAAATCACTATTATTACTTCCCCATAAATGCCTAACCCCGTAATTTAGCTAATAAATTCGTCGGTCTTCCCGTATATTAATCCATTCTTTTCAAATTGCTGGACAGACAATTTATCAAACCTTACTTTTCCTTTCAAAACTGAATGCGTAGAATCCCAACTTCCTAACAGAGACGCAGAGTTATTGTCTTAAGACTGCCGAGCCGAGATTTATGTATTAATCAGAAATCTGTTCATATTGGCAGTCTGATGTGCATTATCCGAATGAAGGAATATTTAATTACTCGATTACAATGCAAACTTTCAAATTCCTCCGAACAATAAGAATAATTATGAGACTCGGTCGAAATCAGTAAATTTTTGTTTTGCTTAGAAAATATTGTCAGAATTCAAGTCTCTTGTTGTAGAGCATTGTAGCGCTCCAAACATGCCTCTTGGAATGCAAAATTTTTTCCTAATCTAATATGTCTACATTTCGGCTCATACGATCATTGTTACCACTTAACTTTCGTCTACGTTGCAGGGCTCATATTTCCGTAATTACTGTTTTTATGTGGATCATGTATTTCAATTTACAAGAACAACCCCCGAGCAGGTGTTTCATTGCTTCTCTCTGCGTACAAACGCCAAAGCTTATCACTTTTCTTCTTCCAGTAACGGTAATTACCTTTTAGCTTGCATCCCGCCATTCCAGTTGTTTGGCAATATTGGCTATTTTCTCCATATTCGATTTCGTTACATTTTCGAGACTTTGGATGATAGTCCAAAACTAGGTGCCTATAATATTTCACTTTTTTTTGAGTAATGTATGAGGTCAGTTTCGTTAATGAGCATTGTACCCCAAGGGATATGGATATGCACACTCCCAATTTGTTATTAGTTGAGATAAATTGATCGAATTTTGTGGGTTCGTCGTAAACATCGTACTTTTGACACATTGGGCTGTTTCCATCAGACTCATATAAATGGAACGCAAAAAATGTCTATTTTTGCTTTAATATTTCTTCCACACTTTTTATGTCTTCTAATTTTTTTTATGTTCAGACGTAAAAGGTATATTTTCACTATGCAGATACTTTTGTATAATAATCAATTTAAAGTTGAGTTTTAAAATGTCTTCTCAAAATAATTAATTTTCAATTTTCAATTGATTGGTGGTCCTAAATTCAATAAAAACGTCCCCACAAAGCTTTAAATTATGTGTTTGCATAAAATTGGCTCTGTGTCCATAAACTGGAAAGGGCACGTAACCGTACCGGTTATAATGAAATGGAAATTGTCCGAATTTTTATGGGCCGCATTACAACTCAAAGAAAAAAATTAATAAAGCAAATGGCGCAGCAATAAAATTCCTCCTTTTAGCACCGTGTTCCGTAATTATTTCCGTGAAGTGTATGAAATTAAACGAAAGACAATAAGGGTGAAACTAGAGAATAAAGTAAACACCAAAGAAAAACTTCCCCGTGGCCCTTTAACCGCGTCGACAAACATAAAGAGGCAGTCTCCAGCGATGATTCAAAATTCTGGCGGAAATAAGATCCAGAGGTGGTACTCTTAAAGGCAAACTTCCAGCTGATGAAGACGCTATGATTGCTGTTGCAGGCGGCGAAAGTTTTCGTAGAACGCGAATGATTGCCTTCCGTCTTATTTAGCACTATCACGAAATGCGCAGGGTTGGGTTTTATTGTTCATAAAGCTCTAGAATGTTCTATGAGAAGCCGTCGACTGCATGAACTACCAGAAGTGCTTCCATAGAGCGATTACAGACAACGGTAAACTGAGCCTTAGCTTCGGTTATAAGCTCTGTTATTGGAAAATGAATGGAATCAGCGATTTCCGAGAGTTTGCATCGAAACGGCGTACACGTCACGATAATAATAATAATAACCATAGCAATAATAATTCATGTTGCTTCCTCTTGGGGTAACACCACAAGATTTCTGACAGCCAAACAGGGCGTACTAAATTAAACTGGGTTTTAATTATCTGCTGTCAGACAATCTAATAAATTATAGATAAACATCCATTATTTCGATTTTAACGAGGTTGATAAAGGCCATTTAAAAAATAAAGAACCTGAAAATTTGCGATAAAACGGATCCTTGACACAAAACATCGTTACGGTATCATTCACAGGCAAATGGACCAGCGGAGAGAACTACTCAGACCATTATGAAGGTAAAGGTAGAAACACACGAACGATGTGTTCTAGCAGTTTACTTGTTATCGAACGAATTTTAGGGAGGTCATGATAACAGATTATTTTCCACTGAATGTGAACCATTTTACAAGAAATATCTGCATTTTTTTTGTTTTTGATTAGATTTTTCAATAACGTAGATTTAGCCTGCAATGAAAGCAATATTGTGTTGTATTATTTGTTTCTAAAATTATCTTTTTTTCACTGTTTTTTTATCGAGGGTTGATTTTCATGTTTTTAGTAGCTATGCTGCCCATTGCATCTGTAATATGTATCTCAAATAAAAAACCACTATCAATTTTTTTTGTGGTTACTTGAAAAATTAAAAAAAAAGAAAAAAATTTAGACCTGACTATTATCTAATTTCATATTTTACATACATACATCAAGCCGTGTGTCCTTTGTCTTGCATATTCACATATACAGGGTGACACTATTAACAGTCCATTCCATCCGCCAATTAAAACATAATTTAACAACTTATTGCACATGAAGGAATTTGATATATCTCAGTTAGAAAAGCATAATTTTACTAAGTTATCCAGTGTGTTTTGTAGGAAGAAATAATCGCTCAGTAAAGTTGTAATAATCTTATGTAAAGCATTATTAAATCTCTTTGTATCTGCTATAACTTAAATTTTTATTTTTTATTTTATTCCAACTTCAGTATTTAATGGACTCACGCTGCATTGTAAGTGAAACTTACAGCGCTTTCATAAGAATGATAACTAGAAACATTTACATGTAGAACAACAATAAATATAAAATTTTGTTGATAAGGCACGAAAGCAACATAAAATATAATTTATTTATAGACTTTTCCCACACACGACATACAACTGCTTTATCAAATCTACCACAAAACAGTAAAATGACCATTACCACGACACACTCATAGATAGCAGTAAAAATGCACTTTGATACAAAGTTCATGCAAATTTACAGATTTAGAAAACTACTCGACGGATCGATTTTTATGTTAGTGTCAAGGACGGATACGTTCGTTTTTCTAAGACTCTTCGTTGGTGGCGTTATCTTTCTAAATCGACAATTCTTATTTTAACCTGAGTTCTTGTGGAAGCATTTAAATTATTCCAAAATTCTGCTTTACGGATTATAAGCTTACAGAGCCTTTTCAAATATATATAACTATAACTATGTACTGATGCCAGGTGTAATAGCAAAGGCAAGTTTGATTTTAGTTTTAATTGTCATCTAAATAATCCATTTATACTTTTAAAATATTAACTTTATAAACATCAAACATTTTCATAATACAATGGCCTGCTTACGACTGTCAAATATGCATTTTCAAAATCATGTTTCAGACAAATAACTTCTCACACTAATAGTCGTGCACTGACAGTCTATTTCAAAATGATTTAAGAAATGAAAATATTTGCAAATATTTTTTTAAAACACCATGAACTATGAGGATCAAATTTTCGTAAATGTCGTTTCAATATTGTGGTCCGTATAATTCATAAAATATCACAACTTGACTCACATACAGCTAAAATCACTCAGAGAACTGAAACGAGATATTCTTCGCAATGAATCTTGCGTTAAATAAATCTAATGTGAAGTTGAATAGATATAAAACCGTTTTAATGTTATAATAATTTCTCATTCCGTGTTACAATTTGCAATATTCCAAACTCTGCCATAAATTAGTTTACTCTTAAGGGCTAAATTTATTACGGTACTTATATCAGAATTTTCACTGTAGTAATGTTCTCCTCATATTAACCGACTCCGAAAATTGTTTTAATGCCACCCAAAATAGTTTCCTCTTTAAAATTATTGGGGATTAAGCGGTTGCTGCTTCATCAGATAGGCACTTATCTGCAACAGTAAGTGGGGTAATTGTAGCGGGGATTAATACTGTAAAAACTACTTCATGAGATAAAATCGAGAATTATTATTATTCTAATGACTAAGTCAATAAGCGATGAAAAATGATTTTAATTTAAAAAAGTCTCCTTAATTATTTATCTTTTTTTTCTGATCAATTCTGAACAACTAGGTCTTGTTTGTCTTATTCGAAAACGTCCATTAACTTCGTTTCCTGGCTGGTGCATTTTATTAATTGCCTTAATGAAAGAAAATTGAAAACAGATTACGTGGCTGCGACACCGTCTAGTAATACTCTATTACATTTTAACTTAATTAAAGTCGCATGGAAAAAACGGTACTTACACTTTAATTAATTTCTTCTCAGAAACGCAACTACTCAATGAGATGAATTCTGTAGACGAGGGATGGCAGCCCACGTTGTAAAATTTCAGTGATAAACAGCGAATTTTTTGTAAAATTGCCGAAGTACAGGAGAATTTAAATTTAAATTTAAATATTTGACATCGCGGCTTTGTCAGGGCGACATTCCCACGCAAATATTCTGAACATCACGTGGGACTCAGTACAGAGAAAAAATTGAAAATCACGTTTTACTGCATTAAATTATTTGAATAATAGATAAGTGTTTCCTAAAAGTTTCAGAAATGTTTTTCGGTAATAGCAGAGTGTGTGGGAGGAAATACTTTCCCAACTGAAGGCCTAATGTAGGCAAGTAACATTTTTTAACGGGATTTAGTCCCATAAATCCTGACGTTTTGCTTTATGCCTCGTCCATACTATGCAGATTTAGGAAGAGATAGGCACAACCGGCCAATAATCAAACATGATTTATGTTTTGGGTCGACACAGAAATTGGGTGAAATATTATTGGTGGAATGCCAGTCAAAAGTGGAAATTCATTTACAATTCTCCCCCAAAACAGTACTTACCAAAATTCTCGTGGTGTCTGTTTAATTTATTACTAACGCACACTTCATTTGGGGTGTGCTTGACCTATGAAAAAATTCAGCCTGAAGAGGCACGGATTTTTACGGCTTATGTATGCGGAAAGTGACTGCTAAGGAGGGATAGTGCCATTTGACAACTCAATTTATGGGGATAAGAGAAGACATAACTTTCAGTGTGTGTGTTCCGGGATTTGGGACAAAAATTTATTATTCAAGGCGAATTTTCGAATAAATATTTGAGGAGGCAGATGCATTCTGATGCAGGCTAATGGCAGTTTAACGTTTCCGGCTTTATGTAGGGCGACATCTGTTCAGTTGGTATTCGCTCCCATCTCTCGGTTTATTATTAAACCATTTCGAGTGGAGGACCATAAAGTTTTAGTTTAGTTTAGTCTGATGGGAACAACATAAGGTGGTTGATTTCGGGCTAATAAGTATTTAATTTATGAGTACTGTTGACGTAAGAAACTCTAATAGAATGAAGCGATAATGAGATAAAATTTACCTCAGGGGTATGTCGTTTGGTAATTAAATTCAAAATTTCAAATAGAAGGAATTACTGGCGAAAAAATGAGAAATATATATTTACTGCCGTGTTGTCAAACACATATGAAATAAGGATTAGAATTCGAAACATTTTTCAAATTCCAAAATGAATGTCAAAATTTGCCATTGAATCTTTCCATCTGACATATTATCGCCGAGCAATAACGAAACTCATTCAAATGTCATTCGAAAAAATTTCAGTTAGGTTGAATATAAAAGGTAGTTAGATATTTTTTATTATCATTGTTATAACAACTCCCACCTTTTATTTAAAATAAGCGTGAACAGAGCATAACAGTGAACAGAGCAATTATAGCAAACGAATTTTTGTCGTCATAACAATTTCATCTCCAGTAGCTCAATTTAAGCGTCACATAGGGCTGACAAAATAATGTTAGAGATTTAGGGAGTCGAATTAAATGAGGTTCTAAAGTTACTATTAGGCTATGTAAATACTGTACTTTGCGTAATGTGCTTAATCGCTCGTTGTAAAAGCATTTCAAGGGTTAACTGGCTGAAGAATTTAGTTGATAAATCAAAATTAGCGCCGCATTTACATCTAGAATAATTAAAATCAACATTGATGCATTGTTCAGTGCGCAAGCATTTTGTAATTTATCTCGGTCTGTTCATCTGCAACAGTAAGAAACACTGGTATTAACAGTGCTGGAATTTTAATTTTAAACCTGTAAGCATAAGGATCAAGAAACGGTTTTTCACGCTTTTTCTCGACATTTCTAATAAAACATAAATTGAGAATTAAACTCCATTTTAGCAGAGCTGTTGTTGTTTTTGTGCAGAACATTTCGCTTTGTTTTTCTTCAGTTTCCTGCTTGTTTGTGTTAACTGAAAATCAAAGTTTTAAACCGGAACTCTCGAAATAGGTTTGCGTCTGAATAATTGAGAACCGTACTGAAATATTTGCCATTCTTTAAAACAGAAAATCAAAAGTGACGAATCATCTTTTATTTGAGCGGCAATCCAGCAGGAAACCCTTCAAATTTTTTACCATTTTGCATTAATTCTTAACAGCAACCTTTTGGAAAATGTTAGTTTAAGATTAGTTATCCCAGCCACAAAGTTTTTCTCAATTTTGAAAATTAGTTTGGAAAGTTTGGGTTCACTTATCCTTATTCGGGATCTGAAACAGGAAAAGGAGTAATATAAACTAGATCGTCGATAGCCATCAAGATCGAAAGCAATGTTCCAAATCCGATTTAGCAAAATAAATGGTTGAATTAATTCGGCCTATTCCTTTGCTATTGCGAAGGTCCATCTCTAATGTTATCGAGGGTCGAGGGATAAGAAGGGAGTGCTAATTTTGGGGTTTTCCAATAAGACAAATTGCACCATGTGTTGCTGAGGAATTGCAAATTATCTAAATCGACTTGATCATCTCAGTGTGCCTCTAGTTGATATGTTACCGTTCTGTGTTTATTAATCTTGCATTTATTTAATATTATTTAATTTTTACAGCAATATAATCATATTATTATTATAATATAATTGTTAGATTTAATGCTGTCACATGAAAATTATAATAAAAAACTCTTCGAATGACATCAATAATTCTGATTCCTTAATTGACATTTGACGACAATAAAATTTTAAACTGACAAGAGAGATCTCTCTGTCATTAAATTCAAATTTGATTTGCTATGCAGAAGCTCAAACCTGAAAAATCGATATCTTTGTTTTTCTATTATTATTTATAGACAACCATTAACTGATCAAAATTTGATTTAAAAAACCTGGAAGTTGAAACGTGTGGATCTTTGAAGTCGGTAGGTTTTGAAAATGTGCTATAATTGATGATAATGCACATTATCGCTTTCTTATGAAAAATAGGCACCTTGTCTGTGAATCGATTGTAACAACGGTTTAAAAGCTTTTAACTTTGTCCTTGACCTTGTAAATCTATATAGTATGTTCAGGATTTAAGCGCAATGTTTGTGAATCTATATCCCAAGCTTCATGAAGATCGGTCCAACAAGTCACAATAAGCTTTTTGATCTTAAATTTCGGAAGTACAATTTATTCAGAATTTAGACGTCATGTTTGGAAGTCAAGTTTCATAAAAATCAATCCAATCGGTGGTTTGAACTGTGAATCTTAATTTCCAAACGTCAGATTGAACAGATCAAATCATCTTAGGTATTTCGGGTCATATCAAATTCATCTACGTAATTTAAGAGACTCTTGAAATTTCAGAGATAATTTAAAACGGAAAAGTAAGTCGAAATGCAAGTAAAACCCTCTGTCTAAAAAAAGTTCAACAAGCTGTTGAAAATTCTCACTAAATTTTCTAAGAGTCATTCTACTTGAATTTGGCATGACATCATCCCATCTACTCCTTAATTTAACTAGCATGATGGAAGTGATGACAGAGGCTAAACTTCCGTATAATTGGAAATTAATAATGGCTGCAACTGCAATGTATGTACATAAATAATTAATTTAAAATAATTACATAAACATACAAATTTTACAGTATTGTTATATACTTCATGTAGAAGCACATCTGTAAAAATGGAATTCAGTGGCGTGCACACAACGATCGTTTATGCAGTGCATTTCCCTCGATTTGCATTGTTCAACTTCTTAAATGTTCACGACAGTGGGTGTGGTGAATAAGGTATATGTAATATTTTTAGCCCTAGTTACAATTTCTGATAACATTTTATTATAGTAAATGTAATTAATGGTTTCTTATACATTCCTGTACCTCATAGTTATTGTTGGATTTCTGAAATAGTTTCTAAACATGCCATTTGAGAAGACTTTTATTATTTTTTTATTCAAAAACGTATTTCCAATATATTTTTAATAAATATGAAGCAACGTATGTAGCGTGAATAGTTTAATATGATGGTTATTGAACGCTCGCTTCCTTCAGACATACTTCTGCCGATACATTTAAAAAAATTATAAAGCGTAACCTCAAGCTAACAATTTTAATTCAACATCAACAGAAAATGTTATTGCATTTACGTTTAATGTAAAAAAGCTGTATCAGGAGTTGAACATAGTGAAAAAAATTAACATGTCAATTTGGCTTCGTTCTGTACCATTTTTACAACCCATTTCTATATTTGTTGATCTCACTGATGGAAATAACAAGTTAAAAGAAAAATTTCAAAAGAAAAAATCTTTTATTTTGACACGATTTTATTATGAAGATGCAAACACAGCTCGCTTTAATGGACAGCAATTGATAAATAAAAAACTTTCAAAAAAAATTGTTGATATGGAGAATGGTTATTTTCTGTTATATTTCAATTTTTTTATTTGATGAATTGCATAAATCTGATTCACTTTTGAAATAAAATATTTGCAAATCTAATTTTTTAACCAAATAATTTTTCATATCGAAAAATAAATTACAGTTTCGAGGTAGATTTTTTCTATCACTCAGAAATTTGTATGTATACAGGTCCGCATCCGTTTCCGGCTCCCCGGTTCCTTATTCAACTTTCCGGTCGTGCAGCACCCATGACAAATCGAGGCGCCAATGCTTTCAAGCTGAAATTTACTTTTAATCTGAAGTTGAGCTGTGAAGGTTGATCTCCTGCGAGTATAACAAAGTGTGTAGTCTTCCTATCGGGTTCAAAGACACGAAGCTGTTGTTTGAAAGCCTCCTGACTTTCATTTCTGTAATTGTTTTCCCTTTATGAACACAAAACCAAAAATAACGCTCCGTTAAAAGTTGATTCGTTGTTTAAAATATCTTTAATCAAACTAATGGCGCTAATGCAAATAAATTAGCCTTAATTGGACACGTATTTGCCTTTCATTATTAAAAGAGAATAGTGCTTAATGAAATACGAGCAAATACTGCTAAACGATTTCATCTAGGTATCTGCAGTTGACATATTACATGATAACGGTCACATAATAACTAACAGATTTCATTATTTACAATCCTCCATTAATTAATGTTAAAATAAATAAATAAACATTTTATTACAAACATTAACAACCATCATGTTTATATTACCTCCAATCGGTATTAGCAGTAATTGTTTGTTAGTCAGTGGAGCAAATAAAAAATAAAAACAAAGTAATATAGCGATTAGATATTCAAAATGTAATATAAAATTCTGTTTGAAGTAATAAAACCAAAAGCTAAAAATAAAACAGACTGTAAGGGTTATGAGCTAGGATGACGAAGATAGTCCAGTAAAACTGCATCTTTTTTTCTTCCGGTTATGAATTTCGCATTTCTGAAAGATGAGCTTACGGATATTTTAGCATTTTAGCAAGTTAGTCTTGCTATTATAAAATAAATTCAGGAACTTATGAAGTCTTTCACTGCCAAATCTGAAATACAACTTCTGCATTTGACATTGGATTGGATTCAAATGCGACCGAAACAATAATTTTGTTTTTATATAATCACTCGCCTGTTTCCGTAAAAAGAGAAAAATTTCCTGTCTGTGGGTATGCTCCAAATTGTTAAATTAAGTGTGACGGGTTACGTTTCCTTGAGCAAGCTACTGGTCAGATTAGGAATATCTTGCAACTTCAAGTTGCATCAGCGTCTTATCCTATTCGGGAAGGAATCTGCTGCGTTAATTGACAGTTTGTTGTTAACTCATTAAATTTGTCAAGTTTTCAAACTAAAACATCTAAATGTCGGTTTATGGGTATAAATTAATTCAGACTCTTATTCCTTTTCTACATACGTAAAAATGTAGTGCTTCGTGTAAATTTTCAAAGTTGAGGTCACTTCTGATGAAGGTTTTAAATTTGTACCACCTGACTTGTTTGCATTTTCAAAATTTTATTTAAATCGTTTCGTAAATAAAGAAAAAAATTTGTATGATGTTTAACATCTGTCATCCAGGTTTAAATCATTTGGACGAAACCGGTCTGTGGTTGCTGTGTTGGCAAATGAACTTTTATTTACAATGAATTTTTCCACAAGGTTAGATCTGCTCAATTTTCTATTTTTCAAGTGCAAATTAAAACTGAAATGTAATGTGAATTGGGAAAAATTAATATATACGGATCTGGCACAGATTGTAATCCTGTGATTACTGGAGAGTTATGAAACTGGATAAACATTTTACCCTACTCATCCACTTTGTGTCTAATACCGCGCCACTATTCTGGTACAAATTTCAATTGTTTGGAGCCCTTCCATTTGTAACAATTGAATAAGCGAGGAAGCAACGTTACCATATCCTCAAGCGAGAGCGATTTTTGATTTTCCCTTGTATTTTACTGTTTCCCTCCAGGACCTTACCGAAATGTTCACCATCGCATTTATCTTGACCGGCTGGTATGCATCACTGTCGACAGACTAGTTTAAGGGACTGTATCGCCAAAATATGTGTCAACCCTTAGACATTTGTCAAGCGCCGACCCTTAAACGTGTTATAGCAACCCGCCCACGCTGCATTTTTTTGTATCACCCCTTTTCTTTTACAGGTAGGAAAAATGTCAACCCTGGAAATGAATTTAACAAATAGTGTTTACGTGCGCAACGCCCCTGGATTTACTTTAACGCCATCATCGACGGATTTATTCAATTTCACCGGAAATTTCAACCGAACTGCCGGGAAAACTAACAATCCGTCTTCTGGGAGCGTCTTCGAGAGCGAACTCATCATTCCTCTTTACGTCATCATATTCCTTTTATCAATTGTCGGCAATTCGCTGGTTCTTGTTACTTTGGTTAGAAACAAGAGGATGCGGACAGTCACAAACGTGTATCTCCTCAATTTGGTAAGTTACTAAATTCGATGGAAAATTCACACAGCATGTTCACACTTTTTTTTTACTCACACAATTATTTAAAATATTTTACACACATTCTGAAAATTGATTTGTTAAAATCGCTATTATCCCAATCTATTAATTTTAAATTTAATAGAATGGATTTTCCACCCACCCTTCGCTATAATTCATTGTAAGTCTAAACAATCCGATTAAGGGTTTATCACTCGATTTGACCATGCTGGAATCTCTATTGTAAATTTCGAACCCTTTTTTAAAATACCGTGGAATATGTTTGCAACCTAAATAATCTCAGATTCCAAAATATATATTAATATTTTTCATTAAATTTTGTTTCAAATATTTGTAATAAACCAACTTTAAAATAGGGTGGCTCACAATCAAAATAATTTTGTTATTTTCCTTTTTTATTACATATAAGCAAAATATAAATAAACAATTTTTGTGCACTAAATTTCATTTTAAAATTAACCAATATAGTGTAACATCCCATACCTAGAACTGATGATATTTTCTAGATGTCATTTCTTGTGACTGTTAAATAAAACTAGTTTAAATAAATAGTGATATCCAAATTCTTTGCTGAAGCCGAGCTATTCAGAGAGCGATAAATAACAAGAGAATTTCTTAGGAAGAAATGATGATACTCCCAGCTGCAGAGGAGGACATAACCTAAGTTTAGAACATTTATTTATTGAAGGACATGTCAATTTTGTCGTGGATTATCGAATTTTACTATATATTAAAATAACCAATCAAATAGCAAATTTTAATACATATTTTTAACCAATAAGAAACTGATTACAATGATGTCATGCATGTAGTTCATTACAATTTCATTACTATTGCAATGAAATAAACAAATCAGTTTTTTGAGGCGTCATTAAAATGTACATAAAATAATTTTAATAAATTTTGTTCCTAATTCATTCCCAAAATAGTCTGCCTAAATACCTTTAAGGTATTTATTTTTAGGAGAATTGTTTGCCTGTTGTCCAATTTGAAACAATAAACAATTCTGACAAAATTTTCAGCTCTTATGGTATTATCCCCAATATATATAATTACTACGAGTTTAAATGCCACAATTAATTAAAACTTAGGGACGAAGTTATGGTTCCAAACAGTTCTAAAATACAAGCGGATTCATCCAGGGATGGAGTCCAATAAGTTCCCTAGATTAAATAAACCCCATAATTAGATTTGGTAAGCAAAATCCTAACGTTCGTTTAACCAAAAAAATCCCGAAGAAATTATTTCATTGCTTATAATAATGCTTCAAAACGTCTCTTAATGCCCCCTTGCTTTAAAAAATTTATTTCAACGAAAAAAATCTGGAAACTAGCCCTTTATATTCTACAAATTACGGAAGAAAGTTTAATAAGATATTTATATAACATTTTACAAGACATTTTCTATGTGATAAGTGTCTCCAAGTCATTTAAAACACTACAGATGTGGTGGTTAAGGTTCTCCATGGACTAAATTGGATAAACAATGGAAATGTGATTTCAAATAGGGGTTTGCTATCTAAAGGAAATAAAATAATATAATTATCTTATCTGTTATTACTGCTACTACCAAAATATTAAAAATCAATGTTTTTCTTTCTCTGATGTTCTTGAGCGTCAAAATATAATTATTTTAACATTTCCGATTTGTGAACCGCTGGAGGTTTTTCAGAAATCTAACAATTTTTTTAGTATTTGTGTTAATACAAAAATGAACAAAAATCTTGTATAGAGAATTCTGTTTTCGTTTTAAAACTATTGTGACATCTGGCTTTCAGCCGTGTTGCAGATTTATTCGTGTTCGTACAACTTTTACATCCCCATATCGAGATGCAATTATGATAGCGATTGATCCAGTTATTGCTTTTTTTGAGACGAAGGGATCTTATTAATGTAACTTTCTCGTGGTAACTTCGAATTCAATTTTAAAGTTTGTGCTCTACTTTAACAGTCGCTAGACAGACGAAAAATCAAGTGTATGTGAATTCGAACATATGGCCAACCTAGAAATATCACAATATGAAATATTATTTTTTCAGATATCTAGTTGTGTGAACTTCCCGTAAAAATTTGCCTCTTCTCGTTCGTGTTAAATGGGTTTTTCAAACTGAAGCTTTATGTTCAATATTAGTAAGATCTCGGAATAACCTTGGAAATTTATTAAACTTAACTTTCGAGTTGTGACACTTATTAATTGTACAAATCTTTAATTGTAATACTAATTTCTTAATAAGAAAAAAAATCCGTTACTTTATTTAGTATGAAAATTTATTCCAATATATTTACGTTTTAATACGTTTAGTTAAGTGATTACGACTATCAGTAATCGGAAAATTTGCTTTAATAACGAAAGAGCAAACATCCTTCACTTATTCAAAATTTACTTTTTATTATAATCTTTGTTTTCCAAGCGACTTCGTTAAGCGTGAATTAAGAAATAATAAAAATTTTGTAAATTCCCAATTGATAAAGTGAAGAACAGATTCATAACACCGTTTTCAAAAAAATATTTCATTTCAATTTTTTGAATCTATTCTTATCCTGTAATATACTTTTAATAATAAGTTTTGATCTTTCAATGCACAAGCACAAGAGAGTAGCCCTTTCTTAAATTAAATATATATATATTTTTAAAATTTAAAATATTTTTTTGTCACTCCAAAGAGTGGAGAAACGTATGCTTTTCATGATTTAAGATCCCAGTGAAATTTGTTTTTTTGTTTAAATAACAAATGCATAACCTCCAAAATATAAAAGAGGAAACTCGATAACTTTATGCATTTTACATGTGTTAATTAACTAACGGAAACTTCATCCCATTAACCCCTACTATGTGGTTGGAACATTAGAAATTCATTTTGTTAATACATTGTATGGGACTTTACACAAGAATGCAACCATCTTGAGCATTTTAAAATTATAGCAATCAACTTTCTTTATTCAAGAAGCTCACTATTTGTACAATTTCGAACTTCTTGTTCTTTCTTTACGACCGCATAATTTCCAATAGTATTACAAACAGTAATCAAAACCTTTTGAAAAATGCGTACTTCAATCTCAGGTTATCATGTTCTTAAAACCATGGAATTTAATGTATCGTTTAATAATAAATGTTAGCAAGCAAAGCGTTTTTCAATCTTCTACCTTGTATTTGTTTCAGTTCACATCATTAAATATTCAAAAGTTTTTAAATCGGAGCTAATTCCATTTCCACCAGCTGAAAATAGGTGTACTGGACATGAGTTTCATTAATTTATTGTTTGATGCCTGCAATAATTTTGTTTTTGTGTTTGACTCTATCAATTATCTCTACTAACACGTAATTAATGCCTATGCATACCCTAACTTCATTTCTATCAAATTATCTCAGCCCGAAAAAGCTTTGTTGTGTTTAAGTAGTTTTAATTTTATACAAATTCCCAGTCACAATACTGATTGTTAATATTCATGCAAAAACAGTCTATTGACTGTCTATCAAGCCCTTTGATGTACATGAAGTTCAAAATTTTTATACACGTTTGTTGAAATTCACGTTATTATTTCTGAAAAATCTTGAATAATATCCCGGCGCATCCACCATTTCGCAATTAGGACTAAAATATTCTGGTTTAAAAAGAGTGTGCTGAATTTTTTGTAACAACCTCTCCAAATAAAAGATAATTTAAACAGACATATAGTTTAATTAAAACCTCTTTTATTTTTTTTATTGCAGCAAGGGCAGACATAAAACGCGTCACTTGTGATTATATTTTAGGCGAGTTAAAATAATGAAATTAAAATAGGTTTTTTGTCACTTTGTGCTAATCACAGTCCCTCTGCTGAATTCTTGCTAATCGATTTACGTCAGACTAGTAGCGAAAGCAATTAAATTTGTATAATTTTAAATTTGCTATATTCAGTTTTAACGCAACTACCAGAATTAATGTATACAAACGTCATAATTGTTAAATACATATATCAAAAAGCAGTCATAACGCCCATACACCGATTTAAATTTATAGTTATAGTGTGAAACCAAGCAGCAAACTTTTGCAATACTGAATTTAGAGCGCAGGCATTAATGAGAATCATTTTTGGCTGGTCCAGGTTATCCGGGCAATAACTTAAAAGCGATTTGAGTTGTCAAAAGGAAATTCTTTGTTAAATTTGTTTGTCCAAGTTCAGATGCTAGAGAGTGTCACCATTTTATTATTATTTGGGATAAATTGATCAAATTTTATAGCCAAGTGAATGTGATTTAGAAAAGATGAATCTAAAAATCAAATCTGTGGATGTTAGAAATCGTTGTATCTCTGAAATCGACAGATGGACCGTCTGTATGATAAATGTGGGTGCAGGATCTGCAAATAAATTCAGAGTA